>JAPPVO010000032.1:25544525-25681581 GCA_030407325.1 Camellia japonica
CGGCACCTTTTCTGTGTTAGACGCGTTTTGTTTATGTCCATGCCTTTCCTAGGCAATATATGTTTTGGCCCGCGTGCCTTATCCGTTGTATACACCCATCCATTGCATATTGTACATATTGCATTATAGATTGCATGCATTCACTGCATCACATTCCATCTCTGGCTCGCGCCTTTCCTTGTTGAGCTTGGTCTGGTATGTGCCCATACTTTTCACGTCGAAGCACAGTTCTGCATGTGTACGCGCCTATTCCACGCTGGTATGTTGGTTTGAGGGTTGCGACACCTTTTCTGTGTCAGACAAGGCTTGTACGTGTACATGCCTTTCCTAAGCAAGATACGGTTTGGCCCTCGCGCCATATCCATTATATATATTACATTGTAGTGTAATTGTTGCATCCAGCATTAGGATCATTGTTCTTTCGTTAGAGGGTCGTTTCCCCACTTATGTCATTCCACCCAATTACTTGTTCTTGTGTCCGTCTACATCACTCATAGTTCTGCATGTGTACGCGCTTTGAGGGTTGCGGCACCTTTTCTATGGTAGACGGACTTTGCATCTCCATCATCTATTTGACATTTGTGTGGTTTTGAACCGCTCATGATTGGATCATGATCCAATTGCATTGCATTATCATTTGCATTGTTTATACGTAGTTTTGTAATATTGCATATCATTTTGCATACATTTTGCATTGTCATGCATGTTGCTAACAATATTGCACCTGTTGAGTTTCCTTTCTCTTTCAAGCACGATATTGTATGTACGGTTCATTTGAGGCTGGTGCAACCAGACGAACCGGGCAGGTATTGTATTCTCCGAGTGAGACGTAGCGAGAATTGCATAATTCTCTTACATCCTTTCTGCATTGTAGTGTAGTTGGATTTGCGTATGCTAGCTTAAAACCGTCGCATGTTATGCTTCGTTACAGCTTTCTTTGCATGATCATATGCTATGCTCGTCTTCTTGCATTTTCGATTGCATTTTGCCCCTGCCTTCGGGCGCATATCTTTATTGTCTTGCATGTTTGTCTAAGTCTTCGGCCTTGTCAAAAATGGGTCGTCTCTGGGCTTTGACAATCACTCCCGTCATTCTTATGACTTTCGAGTTCTGTCAAAGAGGGGCAACTGTAGACACCCCATTTTTGACCGTCCTCAAGACTTGGACGTCACCGTTTGAACACTCGGTGATCATCCATGTTTGTGTCGTCTTGAGTTCCCAGAGGTCTCGGCAGCCCGCCTTGCCTCAGGATCTCTCGACTCGACTGTTTTGTGTTTGGTTTTGCACCAAACACTTGTGTTTTGCCTTGGAAGGGCAGGGAATGCCTTGTGAGGCATCCCCACACTCCACCGGCCATGGCTTGAGGCCACCGGCTGTGTTTTGTTGCCATCGCCCATATATTTAGCCGACCGGCACTATAGTTGGTCGACCGGCCATCTTTTTTGGTCAAATTGCATTTTTGGCTTGGCCGACCACTGTTCATCTGCTTTTGCAGATATTTTATGCCAGCTGTGATAGCTGGCATACACTTTGCTCCCCTCCACACACGTGTATGGAGGGATCTCTCTCTTAACATGCTTGTTTTGGAAGCTTTACAAGAGAGAGCTCTATAAGAAGAGGCTTCTTCTTCCTCCATTAGGTTAGACAACATTTTTCCAGAGCTTGAGCTTTAGAGTTATGGTTTACATATATCCTCCATCTCTATATCTCTCTCTCTCTTGTGTTTAGTGTGTGTTTAGTCTTATTATTGCTCACAAACACCCACCATTACACCTTACCTTGGCTACTGAGGTGCTAGGGGCTTGTTCTTGGAGGTTTTGGACTGATTTGAACCTAAAGAACCAGCTGGTCAACCATTTTTGAAGAGGGTCTACAAGGGCAAGACTTTTGTCCCTTTTTACCCCTTTTTTTGCATACTCTTTTTGCCTATCTTGCAACTGTTTTTGAGCTTAGCATATAACATATAAAAGTTCGTTTTTGAGTGCTCTAAATAGTTTGTTAAGGGTGTTTTAAGCTTTGGGGTTGTTTGACCCCTCTTAAGCCTTGTTAGGCTCCATTTTTTTGCCATTTTGGTTGAGCTCCGGGACCATTGTGTTTGGGCCTCCTCACCACTGAAATCTTGAGGGATTTCAGTGGTGAGGATGGTGCCTTGAGGTCCCAAGAAGGAGAGGGCCACCCCCTCTCCTTGTTGTCCTTGAAAGGGCCATTTTTGCCTCTTGAGGGAGCATTTAGTTTAGGTTCATGTTGGCCATGCCTTAACTGATTTTTATGCTTATTATGTCATAATATAGCTCTGTTTTTACTTGGTTTAGGTACACCATGCTTGCTTAGCATACATGCCTTGTAATGCCATGTTTAGGTCTTAACATGCTTTAGGTTTTGATCCTTGTTCTAGCTGATTTTGGCCAAGCTTTGTGAAGCTTTTGTGTTTGTTTTAGCATGCTTAAGTTCTGTTTTTTTGTTTTGGTCGACCATCACATGCTTAGTATAGCCACCTTGCATTTTGGCTTGTTAGCCTTAGGTGTGAGTGTGTAGCATGCATTGCTTGCATTATTTCAGTGGTTTGGAACCACTTACTATGTTATTTCAGTCCTTACAACATGCTTGCATACTTGCATTTGATACTCCTTTGTTGCTTTAAAAGGTTGTTGTCTTGTGCCCCTTGTTTAGGCCTTTGAGTATGCTTGCATGTTTAAGCCACTTAGATGCCATCTAGGTGTTCCCTTAGCATTGTCTAGGTCTGCCTTGAACCTGTTTTAAGTCCTCTTGGCCTTGTGAGGCTTGGTTGGCTTAGCCATGGTTTAAGTCTCCTTGGCTTGCCTCAAGTACTTGGACCAATTGCATGCTATGTTCGTCTTGTTTAAATTGGTTTGGCACCATCATTAACATGATTTTCAGAGTTTACATTGCATGCTAATTGTCCATGTTTAGGCTCTTTTAAGTGTGCTTAAAGGTTGCTTGTTTGATGCTTAATGTGCAACCCTCAAAGCGCGTACACATGCAGAACTGTGCTTCGATACGAAAAGTGTGGGCACATACCAGACCAAGCTCAACATGGAAAGGCGCGAGCCATAGATGGAGGTGATGCAATGAATGCACGCAATCTACAATGCAATATATATACAATATGCAATGGATGGGTGTAAATGCAATATTTACAATGAAATGCTATGTATGATGCGATCGCTGGGGAAAATGCAATGGATGCAGATGTAGTATTTACAGCGGATAAGGCACGCGGCCAAACCTCGTTTTGCCTAGGAAAGGTATGTACACATACAAGCCACGTCTAACACGGAAACGGTGCCGCAACCCTCAAACCAACATACCAGCGTGGAATAGGCGCGTACACAAAAGGTCTCAGATCTGTGCTTCGACGTAAAGAGTACGGACACATACCAGTCCAAGCTCAACATGGAAAGGCGCAAGCCGTAGGCTGAGGTGATGCAGCAAATGCATGCAAACTACAATGCGATATATACAATATGCAATGGAGTGGATATTTACAATGAAATGCATGACATATGCAGTATTTACAATGAATGCATGACATATGCACTAATTACAATGCAATGCATGACATATGCATGTTTTTTTGATGTATGACATATGCAGTATTTACAATGAATGCATGACATATGCACTATATATAACACAAATGCATGACATATGCAATACTTAAATGATGCATGACATATGCATGAAAATGCGTGTTTTTTTTTTAAATGCAAATGATGCATGTTGCTTTTGGAAATGCGCGACAGCGCGCGGCGTAAGATGCATGACAATGCATGAACTTTAAATGGCGGCAACGCGCGGATTTTGAAATACATGACAATGTAAATGGACTGTGCACATCAATGCACCAAAGGTCTTGCACCTTCCGAGGATTTAAGGTCTCCTAGACCGTCTGCTGGCGAAATGCATAATGATGCAAGTGAACTTGAAATGCGCGACAACGCATGGCTTTTGAAATGCATGATGATGCATGCAAGGTGCGTATGACAACGCGGGACGAGGATCATGCATGACAATGCAGACCGATGGATTTAAGGTCTCCTAGACCGAGCGTATTTAAGGTCTCGCCGGATCGCGCGTGTTTAAGGTCTCGCCAGACCAAGAAGTGCATGATGATGCAAATGGACTGTGCACAATAATGCGGATGCAATGACACATAATCAGTGCGCGTTCACGACAAAGCGTTGTGACGCGATGCATGTGAGGCAACTTTTGAATCTTGTAAGAGACAAAAGGATACAAAAAGGATACGCCTTGCACATAATCGAGTGCCACGCACAGAAGACACGGTCCGAGGTCAAAACGGAGGCCGGTTGAGCTTCGGAAATGCACTTTTCTTGCACCGCCTTAGCAATGAAGGCCCCAAACCACACATATGACCCAAACAAGGTTGTAGGAGGCTCACCGACCATGAGGGGAGGTCACCGGCCATCCACCGGCCATCAGAACATCTCACCCAGAAACTGTGGACGCGCCCCGAGGGACTTATGCTACCACAGTTCGGACTCAATTTTGTTGTCGGTTCTTAATCTGAACCAAAGAGTCCAAATCGGCAAATCATTTTGAGAAAAACTGATTTTTTTGAAAGAAGTGCCAAACATGGACTGCTTTGCCAAATACAGAGTCGCCACCTAAATATTTTATTTTGGAAAATTTAGGAAACCCTGACTCGGTGCCAAAGGCCACGTGTCCGTCATCACCAAAGTTGCCTCGGCTCGGGAACTTGGGTACGATCGGGGAAGGTCAGCTATGAGCACCCCCTCTCGCCCGATCCGAAGATCGGCCTCTACAAACCATGATATCCTATTTTGAAAACGTTATGCGTTCTTATTCCGGTTAATTAGCTAGAATTACTATGTGATGCGCACATCACAAAAGTATAGACTAGATCGCCTAATTTGGAACGAAGCATTGCATATCCGTTTGTTTGGAAAACTATTCAAAATTTGCTACTCGCAAGTAGGCTAAAACACGGATTTCAATGAGTTGTTCCAACTCAAACAATCCAACCTTCACCCACAGGCATTCAAGCAGTAATATCACATAAGCACATAGCCACATGGTAAGCATGTTGTCATGTTAACATCCACACTCATGCGAGATGCTAAAGCATAAATACTTACATCGTACTCCGTGCCAAAACAATGAACTAGTCAGTAATCATGCATGATCCTAGTCCATGTTAAGTGTCTAATGCAACGCATACAGAATGCAATTAGGATAGGCTCGGCTAACCCTAGGATGGCATGTGAAATGCAACCATTTGATGCACGTATTCAAGTTAGATTTGAAATATTTATGCAGTTAGCATGATGCGCCGAGCCCGGTGCATACAATACTGATGAATGATGCACGCATGCATAGCATAAGGTATGCTAAATTAAACATGTCCTAATACAACCATCAAAGCCGGTAAGTAAAAGGAAGAAAGAAGTGGGGGTTGGAAGACATGCACACACGCACCCACACTTATTACAAATTCGCCCTCGCTCGGAGGGACCAAAAAATAATACAATTTAACTAACTTACAAGCTAATTAAATATTACAGACCAATTAATTAATTAACGAATTAACTAATCTAATGAAAGCAGTAAATAGCCTCGGGAAGAGGGCCTAATGCAATGCGCGCTCGGTTCCGCTCGGAAAGCCACTGCCATGCACAAGATGCCTCTGCTTTGACTGTTCTGCTCCTCTGAAGACTGCACAAGTCCCAGGATATGTTCTCTGCACACTGTGGAATGCCACCGGCTGGAGAGAATGGCCACCGGCCGTGGGAAATGGTCACCGGCCACTGATTGAGCTATCGGCCACTGATGGATGGTCGGTCGGCACTGCATATGGCCGGTCGGCCAAATCTTCCTGCAGAATCTGTTTTTGACAGCAGCAGAGGGCAAAACATAGCATGGCAATGCATTTCAAGCAATGTATGCACCAATCACACCCCTTATCATATTTATGACTCAAAGGGATATGGTCCTCGGTTCTCGGACCACCAATCGCGCATTTCCATGCATGATGGCCCAAGAAACCAAGTATGCATTTTGATATGGGATGCAATGCACATAACTAAACAAAGGGGGGCTTAACGTCTATCATACTCAACTCAAGAGGTGAAGCATGCATGCCAATGCAATGCATCCTAGGCATGTGGACTAGTATGCAACATGGCAATGCAGTGTGTAATGTATGTTAGGCACACAACCTAAGTAAAGAAGCATGCAAGGCATGCAACAATGCAACCAACAAGTATGCAAGACACAATGTGGGTGTTCAAGCATGCAAGCAAGCATGTGACTTCATTCAATCATGCAACAACACACTAGTATGCAACAACACACAAGGTGAGCATGCAAAAACATGCAAAGAGATGGACTTAAACTAATTTAGGGAGCCCTCAAACAAGCCTAAAACAGTGGGCAACCTATGGAAATGAGGGCCTACACACACACACACATGTATATGTTGATGGGCCAACACTTAAGCATCAAACAAGCAACCTTTAAGCACACTTAAAAGAGCCTAAACATGGACAATTAGCATGCAATGTAAACTCTGAAAATCATGTTAATGATGGTGCCAAACCAATTTAAACAAACAAACATAGCATGCAATTGGTCCAAGTACTTGAGGCAAGCCAAGGAGACTTAAACCATGGCTAAGCCAACCAAGCCTCACAAGGCCAAGAGGACTTAAAACAGGTTCAAGGTAGACCTAGACAATGCTAAGGGAACACCTAGATGGCATCTAAGTGGCTTAAACATGCAAGCATACTCAAAGGCCTAAACAAGGGGCACAAGACAACAACCTTTTAAAGCAACAAAGGAGTATCAAATGCAAGTATGCAAGCATGTTGTAAGGACTGAAATAACATAGTAAGTGGTTCCAAACCACTGAAATAATGCAAGCAATGCATGCTACAAACTCACACACCTAGGCTAACAAGCCAAAATGCAAGGTGGCTATACTAAGCATGTGATGGTCGACCAAAAAAACCAAAAATAGAACTTAAGCATGCTAAAACAAAGACAAAAGCTTCACAAAGCTTGGCCAAAATCATGCTAGAACAAGGATCAAAACCTAAAGCATGTTAAGACCTAAACATGGCATTACAAGGCATGTATGCTAAGCAAGCATGGTGTACCTAAACCAAGTAAAAACAGAGCTATATTATGACATAATAAGCATAAAAATCAGTTAAGGCATGGCCAACATGAACCTAAACTAAATGCTCCCTCAAGAGGCAAAAATGGCCCTTTTCAAGGACAACAAGGAGAAGGGGTGGCCCTCTCCTTCTTGGGACCTCAAGGCACCATCCTCACCACTGAAATCCCTCAAGATTTCAGTGGTGAGGAGGCCCAAACACAATGGTCCCGGAGCTCAACCAAAATGGCAAAAAAATGGAGCCTAACAAGGCTTAAGAGGGGTCAAACAACCCCAAAGCTTAAAACACCCTTAACAAACTATTTAGAGCACTCAAAAACAGAACTTTTATATGTTATATGCTAAGCTCAAAAACAGTTGCAAGATAGGCAAAAAGAGTATGCAAAAAAAGGGGTAAAAAGGGACAAAAGTCTTGCCCTTGTAGACCCTCTTCAAAAATGGTGGACCAGCTGGTTCTTTAGGTTCAAATCAGTCCAAAACCTCCAAGAAAAAGCCCTAGCACCTCAGTAGCCAAGGTAAGGTGTAATGGTGGGTGTTTGTGAGCAATAATAAGACTAAACACACACTAAACACAAAGAGAGAGATATAGAGATGGAGGATATATGTAAACCCTAACTCTAAAGCTCAAGCTCTGAAAAATGTTGTCTAACCTAATGGAGGAAGAAGAAGCCTCTTCTTATAGAGCTCTCTCTTGTAAAGCTTCCAAAACAAGCTTGTTAAGAGAGAGATCCCTCTATACACGTGTGTGGAGGGGAGCAAAGTGTAGATGAACAGTGGTCGGCCAGCCAAAAATGCAATTTGACCAAAAAAGATGGCCGGTCGACCAACTATAGTGCCGGTCAGCTAAATATATGGCCGATGGCAACAAAACACAGCCGGTGGCCTCAAGCCATGGCCGGTGGAGTGTGGGGATGCCTCACAAGGCATTCCCTGCCCTTCCAAGGCAAAACACAAGTGTTTGGTGCAAAACCAAACACAAAACAGTCGAGTCGAGAGATCTTGAGGCAAGGCGCGCTGCCGAGACCTCCGGGAACTCAAGACGAACACAAACATGGATGATCACCGAGTGTTCAAACGGTGACGTCCAAGTCTTGAGGACGGTCAAAAATGGGGTGTCTACACCTACAGCATTGAAATTGAGCAAGCTTGAAAAGTTGTTCAAGAAATCCCAGGGGGTAAAGTCCATCCCAGATATTGAGGACGGTATACCGACGCAGCTGTGACACTGCCGGACCGTTTCAAAATGCCACAAATTGACCGCTTTGACGGATCCGGGGATCCCATGGTGCATCTTCGGTTGTTCTCAGATATACTAAGGCCGATGGGCCTCACCAGACTACAGAAGCTTTCATTGTTTGGCCGGACCTTGTCCGGGGTGGCGGCCATCTGGTACGCGAAATTGAAGAACTCTATAAAATAGAATTGGGAAGAGATGGCTGAGGCCTTCAGTGATCAATACTCCTACAACGCACAAATTGAGGTCACAACTCGTGATCTTGAAGTCACCCGCCAAGAGCCAAAGGAGGGTTTCTCAGAGTTCGTGACGAGATGGAGAGCCAAGGCCTCAATGATGACCATTAGGCCGACTGACAAAGATCAAATACGGATGGTTGTGCGCAACCTCCAACCCAAGCTTATGCAGAAGATGATGGGTATGTTTGGTTTGAGTTTGAGAGATGAGTTTTAGAAAAAAATTTCTAAAAAGTTGTTTGGTTTGAGATTTTTCTCAAAAAATTTTCAAAATCACTTTATCTCTCTTACACATCAATCAATCACTTTTTCTCTTTCCTCTCTCCTTCTCAATCACTTTTTCTCTCACACACATCTACTCAATTACAACAAAATATCAAATTATCCCAAACTCCCACAAAAAAATTTCTCTCAAAATATACAACCAAACAAACCAAAAAATTTCTAAAACAACTCTCTCAAATTTTTTTCAAAAACAACTCTCCCAAAAACAAACCAAACAAGCCCGATCGTTCTCCCCTTCCCTACCTTTTCAGATCTACATGAGATGGGGGTACAGATTGAGGATGCCTTGAAGCAGGATTTGATTGATAATGACAGGGAGCAGCCCAAGAGGGCATTCAACTGCAGTTCGAATGCGACCACCAGTGGTGATGCAGCTGCAAGATCTTTTGAAGTTTGAATGGTCACCACCACTCCCAAAACAGCTACCCCCTTTATTGGTACATCTAATCCAAACCCCCAAACTTCAGACTATCTACCCCAAGTCAAGAGGGTTTCCACCCCACTTTATATGCCTTTGTCAAAAGCTCTAGGGGGTCTACTCAGAAAGGACATCTGAAACCGTTAGAACAACGGCCTCTACCCGATCCTCTCCCTCCAAAGCATGACCCGACTAAGTACTGTGCTTTCCATCAATAAACGGTCATGACACCGACAGTTGCGTCCGTCTCCGCCACGAGATACAAAATTTGATTGACAACAGGGTCATCGCCGCACCAGGTCCAGCAAAGTCTATCGGCACTTGATCAGTGAACTTGTGGGGGATAATGTGATGTGATCGGGGGATGAACCACCTACGGGCGGCGCTCAGTTTACTCCAGATGTGGCGTATGGCACACACTGTTTTGAGCATTTGTGAATGCTGGTTTTTGTACTTTCTGACTCGGGTATTGAGTCAGTTTTGTTATGTCGTTTAGAGTCTGTCTCGTTGTATAGAGTCAGTCTTTTCATACTGAATCAGTTAGGTTTGTCTAGTTGTATCGAGTCAGTCCTGTTTTGTCATAGTCGAGTGATTCCGGGGATGTTACCTCGGATGTCACTATTTTGTTTTGTGTTTGTCTCTTTGCTTTCTTTTTGAGTCTGTTTCTGCCGTGGAGCCAGTTGCAACCGGGAAATCTGAATGAAACAGCTGTGGCTGTCATGTTTTGTACTTATTGCTACTTTGTGCCAGTTATGCCAGAAGTTCTGAATAAGATGGCAGTATTTGACTAGAAGCTGTGTCTTTTCTGTGCCTTAAATTCATTGCATCGACCTAAGTTTTCCAAAACTTTTTTTCGAAACATTGTGGTAAAAACGAAGAGGAAGGAATTCCTCGGGTTTTGCAAAATTTGATCAATTGAGAGAAAGAGAGGCATGCTAAGCCCTTAATGATCGAGATCATGCTTGTTAATGTGAGTACTAAGAAGGATCTTGACTTGATCCAGATTGGTTCCACACTGTCTTCAGCGCGAGCGATTTGTCACTTTCTTAAAAGATTTCAAAAAATGTTTTACGCGATCCTGCGAAGACCTGTGTGGAATCGCTCTTGAGATTGTGCAGCCTAGGATCGCTCTCAGCCTCAAGACTCGATCCCTCATTTTCAAACCTTGGACTTAAATTCAGAATGTTCAATGGTCAACCATCAAAGGAGGCCTGTGTGGCCAGATTCGAAGCATCCCTCGAACAAGGGGCAAGAAAGTCAAAGGAAGCTTACGAAGCTAGATTAAAAGCCCTTGAACTAGGGGCAAAAATATCAAACAGCTCGAAGAGCCAAAGGTGGATCATTCCGCAAGTCAATGAAGATCGGCAAGAATGCCAAATCCCAGAAGACAGGAAAAGAAGAAAATACTGTTGAAGGGCAACTGAGTTCCTATCCACAACACTAGGGGCAAATTCAGCCCCCATTGGATGGACTCCTGTATCGTCAGCGAATGGCAGCCACTCTCTTGGATTCAGACGGATTCGAGATCTCAGAACCATTTGACATGGACCAAGCTACACTTTTACCCTTGAGAGGCTCGCTGGGCCGAAAACCCGGAAGGGCGACCCAGGCAAAAGTTAGAGCAAGAAAAAGAACAAAAAAGAACAAAAAAAAGAAAAATGCAAAGAATGACAAAAAATGCGAAAAAAGAAAAGAAGAAAAATGAAGAAAATGAAAAGAAAAGATGAAAAGAATTGAAAAGAAAAGAAGAAAAACAAAGCTCGCGAGGTTGAAAACCCGGAAGGGCGGCCTTGGCAAAAGTTAGAGCGCAAAAGGTGAGAGTTAATACACAAGTGTACCTTACCCCGAACTACGTAAGGCTTGATTCCCATCTTTGGGATACGTAGGCAACTTCATTCTGAAGTCCAGCCATAAACACTTCCAATTCAAGCGTGTCCATGTATTGGTTTTGATGGTCCTCGCCTTCTCTGTATCCGAGAATTCGGTTGTGAACATTACCATGAAGACTGATTAAATGTGCTGCGGTGCCATTCAGACAAGGGGCAACTTTCTGTTGCCATTCAATACGCTGCGGTGCCATTCAAACAAGGGGCAACTTTCCATTGCCATTCAATGCGCTGCGATGCCGTTTAAACAAGGGGCAACTTTTTGTTGCCATACAGCTCTCTTCAAGCAAGGGGCAATTTTCCTTCAGATCTGAGGTTGTGCATCTCAAGAGTAGGTTCCGTGCTCATTGAGCAGTGGTTGTTTGCAAAAACAATTTTTGAGAATTTTTATTGAGGTTGACTGATCTCTCAAAAATTATTCCATCTTTTCCAAAACTAGGCCATTTCTTGGACCCAAAAAAGGAAAAATTTCAGTGCTCATAGCCTGACTTGCATGATTTTAAATCAGAAAATCGAACAAGCATGTTAATCTAACTCTCATATTGGTCAAAACTATTTTAGTAGAAAACCAAAACAAAAAATGGTCAAAATGATGAACTAGGGGCACAATTGAGTCAGGTATCCTGTCTTTCCCCATTGTCAACATACTTGCCAGAAAGGGCATCTTGTTTGCCAGAAAAGGGCACCACTGAAGCTAACAGCAAAGGACTGAAAGCTCTCTCATCCTCCAAGCAACGAGGTGTCAAGCCATGTGTGAAGCACAATTTGGAATGGATCAAGATATTCCACTTCCTTATCTAGACAAATCTGGTCACATCCAAACTGGCCAAGGGCATCATCAACCAATGTCAATTGCAGATCTGCTGAACATCCAGCCGCATCACAACCCCTCTATAGGAGAAGTTCACTGTTGTGAGCAGAAGAAAGAGAATCTAGCAGAATGCTAGGGGCAAAAGCCTACAAATTCTTGCTTATCCATCAACCACCGAGGGGAGGGATAAAAAAATGAGAGATTGAAGAATAGAGAGATGTGCGCTGAGAGGAAAAGTGAGAAAAGGGTTTTGAGAGAAAAACCGAGCTTGAGGGCCGAGTGATGTGAGAATCACAAATGAGAAAAGGGTGGGAAATAATACTCGGAGAAACTGGCTCTTCATGCACTGAGAAGTCTCTCGTCTTTGTAACACGTCTGTGTGTCGTGTCTTTTGTTTTGTTTGTCTCGATTCTTGCTTTGAGTCGTTCCGAGCGTGTCTCGATGTGTTTAGGTTATTGTAGCAGCGCCCGCGTGGGACCTCGAATGCTAGAGTTCGGACCCTCCGTTTGGTGTCAGATTGCGGTTCTGAATCTGAACCAAAGAGTCCATCTCTGGCAAATTGTTTTGAAGAAAAACAGATTTTTTGAAAAGTAGTGCCAAACATGGACTGCTTTGCCAGATTACAGAGTCGCCACCTAAATATTTTTTAAAATGGGAAATTTAGGAAACCTTGACTCGGTGCCGAAGGCCACGTGTCCATTATAACCAAAGTAGGCTTGGCTCGGGAGCTTGGGTACGATCGGGGAAGGTCAGCTATGAGCACCCCGTTTCGCCCGGTCCGAAGACCGGCCTCTACTAACCGTGATATCCGATTTTGAAAACGTTATATGTTCTTATTCCGGTTATTAGCCTAGAATTACTATGTTACGCGCACAGCAAACAAGTATAGACTAGATTGCCTAATTTGGAAATAAGCATTGCATATCCGTTTGTTTTGAAAAATGCTTTGGAATTTTGCTACCCGCAAGTAGGCTAAAATACGGATTTCAACGAGTTTTTCCAACTCAAGCAATCCAACCTCCACCCACAGGCATTCAAACAGTTTATATCATGTAAGCACTTAGCCGCATGGTAAGCATACTGTCATGGCAACATTCACACGCATGTGGTATGCTAAAGCATAAATACTTACATCGTACTCCGTGCCAAGACAACAAACTAGTTAGCAAACATGCATGACCTAGTTCATGTTACATGGCTAATGCGACACAGGCAAAGATGTAATCTAGACAGGCTCGGCTATCCTAAGCATGGCACATGAAATGCAACAACTATCACGTATTCAATTTGGAATTGAAAATACGATGCAGTTTGCATGATGTGCCGAGCCCGATGCATGTCAACAAATGCATGAATGCACGCATGCATAGCATAAGGTATGCTAAAATAGATATGCCCTAATCTACCATCGTAAGCAGGTAAATAAAAGGGAAGAAAGAAATGGGGGTTGGAAGACATACATACCCACACACCCACACTTATTACAAATCCGCCCTCACTCGGAGGGACCAAAAGAATAATACAAATAATTAACTACGCAAGCTAATTAATTATTACAGATCAATTAAATTAACTAAACAAATTAATTAATCTAATTAAAGCAGTAAATGCCTCGGGAAGAGGGCTCAAATGCGTCGCGCGCCCGGGACTCGCTCGGAATCGCACTGTCATGCAAGTGTGCCTCTGTTTTCCCTGCTATCCTCCTCTGAAGGCTGCCAAAGTCTCAGGAGAACTTCCTTAGGCACTGGAGATCATTACCGGCTGGGGTAGAACACCACCGGCTGAAGGATGTGGCCACCGGCACTGAATGAAGCTATCGGCTGCCAATTTACTGCCGGTCGGCACTAAACAGTGCCGGTCGGCACAAAATGCCTGCGAAACCTGCAACTCACAGCAGCAGAGGGCAACAACTTGCATGGCAATGTAATTCAAAGCATGTATGCACCAAACACACTCCTTATCACGTTTATGACTCAAAGGAGGGTGTGCCTTGGTTCTCGGACCACCAATCACGCATTTCCATGCATGATGGTCCAAAGAACCCAGAGTGCAATTTTGATTTCAAATGCATGCAAACCACATAAACAAACAAGGGTGCCAAACCTCTATCATACTTCACTTCAAGAGGCCTAGCATGCATGCCAATGTGATGCAATCCTAGACATGGCAACTAGTATGCAAAATGGACAATGCAAGGCACTTATGCAAACATACAAGTGAGCACGCAAGGCAAGCATGCAAACCAATGGAAGGATGGACTTAAACATGGATCTAGGCAGCTCCAATAGGCCTAAAATCAGTGGCCAAAATGCTAAGTCATGAGGGCCAAACACACATGCACACATACACATGTTAAGGTACCAACACTTAAGCATAAAAAACAACATTCGAGCACACTTGAAATGAGTTAAACATGGACTACTAGCATGCATATAAAGCTCTGAAAATCACACAAAACATAATGCCAAATCATGCAACAAAGCAAGCTAAACATGCAACAAATGGCCCAAGTCTTGAAACAAGCCATGAAGGCTCAAACCAAGGCCAAGTCTACCAAGCCTCACAAGGCTAAGGGGACTCAAAACAGGTCACAAGCAGACCTAAATAAAGCCTAAGGAGCACCTAGATGGCGTCTAAGAGGCTCAAGCATAAAGGCATGCAACATGACCAAAACATGGAGCATTCAACACACGCTTTTAAAGCATTAAAGAAGCAACTAAAGCATGCATACAAGCACACCAAAACGTCTGAAATAACATGCTAAATGACTTCAAACCATCAAAAAGGAAGCAAGCAGGGCATGCTACACACTCATACTCCTAAGGTTAACAAGCCAAATGCAAAGGAGCTATGTAATGCATGATAAGATCGACCCAAATGGCTATGGACAGAGCTAAATCATGGCAAAATAAGCATACAAACTTCATGGATCTAGGCCTAAAACATGCTAGAAATGAAGGCACACAACCTAGGCATGTTAAGGCAATAAGAGGCATTACATGATAACTATGCTAAGCATGCATAAGAGACCAAAACCAACTTAAAATCATGTTATATCATGGCAATATAAGCATGAAAAACAATCCAAACATGCTCAACACACACTCAAGCATAGGCTCACCTAAGAGACCAAAACTTGCCCTTTTCAAGGACATCAAGGAGAGGGGGTGGCCCTCTCCTTCTTGAGACTCTAAGGCATCATCTTCACCACTGAAATCCCTCAAGATTTCAGTGGTGAAGAGATCCTAACACCAAAGTCTCGGATCTCTCACAAAATGGCACAAAAAGTGGCCTTTTCAAGGCCTAAGGGTGGTCAAACCTACCCAAACCACCAAACACTCTTAATGAACAATAAAGAGGCTTAAAAAACAGAACTTTTATGTGTTATATACTAAGCACAAAAATAGTTCAAAGATAGGTAAAAACAAGGTGCAAGAAAGGGGTAAAAAGGGGTAGTTTTGTTACCCTTGAAGACCTCTTCAACAATGGTGACCTTGATGCCTCCTTAAGCTTCAAATCAGCCAAGAACACCAAGAGCAAGCCCTTAACACCTCAGTTCCAAGAAGAAGGTGAAACACTAGGTGTTGATGTGCAATAGTAAGGCACAAACACCTAGTCTGCAAAACAAGAGAGAAAGAGAGAGATAGGATAGATATAGAATTTCTAACCTAAAACCAGAGCTTCTCCCTCTCCTAAAATGTCTAACCCTCTGATCTTTCTAACCCTTGAGCCAAGAGAAGAAGCCTTCTCCTTATAGACAACCAAAGCTTACAAGCTAAGGCATCAAAGGGCTCATCCCTCCATACACGTGTATGGAGGGGAAACAAAAGGCAAACAGCTGTCTAAAAATATCTCATAAAGCAGCTGTAAAGTAGTCGGCAGGGCAAAATGGTCATTTTGCCAAAAAGAGTGCCGACCGGCACAAAATAGTGCCGACCGGCACAATATAGTGCCGGTGACAACACCAACCAGCCGGTGGCCTCTAGCCACTGCTGGTGGTGTGTGGGGATGCCTCACAAGGCATTCCCTGCCCCTCCAAGGTAGAGCACAAGTGTTTGGTGCAAAACCAGACACAAAATGATCGAGTTTGGAGGTCCTGAGGCAAGGCGCATAGCCGAGAACTCCGGGAACTCCAAACGAACACAAACATGGATAATCACCGTGTGTTCAAGCGGTGACATCCAAGTGTTGAGGACGGTCAAAAATGGGGTGTCTACAGTTATTTACCTTTTGTTTTCGATTGTTGAGTCTTTTTCGCTGTGTTCAGTCATAGGCTCAATATCCGGTTAAGAACTCATTTCTCAATTTCAAAAAAAAAAATCATCATCTTGTGCTCAGAGTGTTGTGCCATTCTCCACATTTGTGCAAAACAGTATTCGTTCTTTCATAAAATCGCAGGGTTCAACCCAGGTCGTGTCAGAACAGTAGAACCAGGACCTATCTGAAGCTATATGGGTTCTAGACTGCAAAGCAAAAGAAAATAGGGAAAATTGGAGCATCTGAGTTTGTTTCAAATTTCGAGATCGCATTCCATATGCACCTTCTCAGGCCTTGTTAATGCTACCGAAGCATGAGTGCGTCTCTACCTCAAGTGTAAGCCTGCTTCAAGTCAAAATGGCAATCCAAGCAGCACCTGTGGTTTTCACATACAGATGTTATCTCTCGCCAATATAGACAGGGTGTCCCCTTTTGAGCTGAGTATGTTGCAAAGTCCTCTAAGAGGTAAATCAGAGGCACCAGAGTACATGTTTGATGCCCCTCTATTGCATAGAATGTGCACTTTCATATACACTTCTGTTACATGCGTGCCGCGCATCATTATGATTCATGGATAGAATATGTTTGCTTTCGATTCCGCATAGAATATGCTTTGCTTTCAATCTTGCATAGAATATGCCTGTCTCATGCATAGAATATGCTTTCAATATTGCATAGAGTATGCTTTCCATGTTGCATAGAAAATGCCCCCATACTTGCATAGGAAATGCATTTTATCGCACCTCTTTTGTGCACCTCATCGCACTGTCTTGTGTACCTGTATTGCATTGCCTTGCACACATCTCTAACTTACGCTGTCACGCACTATACTTGCATTGTTATGCACCCACTTTACTTGCATTGTGATGCCCGTTTCAATTGCATTATTATGCACCCACTTCGCTTGCATTGCGATGCACTTTCCAGTTACACTGTTATGCACCTTTTCACTTGCAATTGTCGTTCTTTCTCCTCGCGCGTGTGACGGGTCAGACCTCCTTTGGTTTAGAGCATTTGGAACACGTTCCAATGCTTATACCATTCCGAAACAACGGGATACGTCCCTATGTTTCTTCTCCCTTTCCCTCTTCGGTTAAAAGCGTTTGGAATACGTTCCAATGCTCACACCATTCCGAAACACTAGGATACGTCCCTATGTTTCTCCTACCTTTTGGAAACACCGGGATACTGTAGACGTCCCCGAACGCCCCGGGAGGATGACTCCCGTTCCGTTCGCTTGTGGGTTTACTACAGTTCGGACTCAAATTGTCACGATTCTTAATCTTGAACCAAAGAGTCCAAATCCGGCAAATCGTTTTTGAGAAAAACAGATTTTTGAAAGAAGTGCCAAACATGGACTGCTTTGCCAGATACAGAGTCGCCACCTAAATATTTTTTTAATGGGGGAATTTAGGAAACCCTGACTCGGTGCCAAAGGCCACATATCCGTCATCACCAAAGTTGCCTCGGCTCAGGAACTTTGGTACGATCGGGGAAGGTCAGCTATGAGCACCCCCTCTCGCCCGGTCCGAAAACCGGCCTCTACTAACCGTGATATCCAGTTTTGAAAACGTTACGTGTTCTTATTCCGGTTATTACCCTACGTTTACTATGTTATGCGCACAGCAAACAAGTATAGACCAAATCGCCTAAATTGGAACAAAACATTTCATGTTTGTTTTGAAAATGGTTTGCTACTCGCAAGTAGGCTAAAATGCAGATTTTGCCACCCTTAAGTGGGCTTTAGAAAAGATGGTTTTGCCACTGTCTAGTGGGCCTAAAATTCACAGTTTTAATGCATTATTCCAATTTAGGTAATTCAACCTCCATCCACAGGCATTCGAGCAGTTATATCACATAAGCAACTAGCCTCATAGTAATCATGCCGTCATGGCAATACTCACACGCATGCAAGGATGCTAAAGCAAAAGAACTTACAGAGTACTCCAAGCCAAAACAGAAACCAGTTAGTAATCATATGCATGATCCTAGTTCATGTTAAGATGACTAATGCAACACATGCAAAATGTAACTATAATAGGCTCGGCTATCCTAAAGAATGGCATGTGAAATGCTACAACTAACACGTATTCAATTTGGAATTGAAATACAAATGCAGTTAGAATGATGCGTCGAGCCCGGTGCATGCAAAACAGATGAATGAATGCAAACATGCTATCATACTGTATGCTAATTTGAATATGCCCTAAACTAACCATCGAAAGCCAGTAAATAAAAGGGAAGAAAGACGTGGGGTTGGAAGACATACACACACTCACGTACACTTATTACATAATTGCCCTCGCTCGGAGGGTCCGAATAAATATTACAGTCCGAATAAATAATACTAAATTAATTACTACAGAATTTCTAATTAATTAACAAATTAAATGCAGAAAGAAGGTGGCCACAGCCCCGCCTCGGGATACGTGAATGATGCATGCTTGATTCGTCTCGCCCGGAAACTCGCTGCCATAGCACTACTGCCTCTGTTTACACTGCCCTGCTTCTCTGAAGACTGCAAAAGTCTTGGGACATACTCCATGGATGTTGGGGAATACCACCGGCCAAGTATAAACACCGCCGGCCAAGGGGAGGAACCACCGGCCACATGTTTATCTACCGGCCAAAAATTAATGGCCGGCCGGCACTAGATATGGCCGGTCGGCCAAAACTCCCTGCAGAAACTGGTTTTTGACAGCA
Organism: Camellia japonica; assembly: GCA_030407325.1. NCBI lineage: Eukaryota > Viridiplantae > Streptophyta > Magnoliopsida > Ericales > Theaceae > Camellia > Camellia japonica. Next base: position 25,563,536 of record JAPPVO010000032.1, read on the forward strand.
ACAAAGGACAGACAGTGTATGGCATGGAATTTCAAGCAAATGTAAGCATAGCCACACTCCCTATCATGCATTGCACTCAAGGGAGCATGGCCCTCGATCCTCGGGCCATCAATTATGCATTTTGATGCATGATGGCCTAAGAGGCCAAGGTTGCAATTCAATGAAAATGCATGCAACACACAAATGAATACCAAGACCCTATCATGTCAAAGTCAAGGGCCTCGGCGACCAAGAGTTGAGACGCGTTACATCATTTGTAGTATGAACACTTCTCACATCTCAAGTTTGGCTTGACACCCCAAGCCAAACAATGCAATGCAAGTATATAAGCATGGCTCAAGCATGCAAATGAAGCTAAGGCACAAATCATGTCAAATATGCAACAAGTATATGAGATAGCTCAACATTAAGCAAACATGCAAGTACGATACAATGCAAACATGTTTCTAATGTAATGTAACATATTCATGCAAAGGTGGATGTAGACCACAAAGAGGGAGACCTCAGCCCACCCCCCAAAAAAACAGTGGCTAAAGGTACCAAAATAATGATGTCAATCACATAAGACAAGCATGCCAATCAATGAGCCCAAGACTAAGGTACCAAAGCCAACTCAAGCATGCCTAAAGGAAGACAATCATGGATATTAGACCAACAAAATCAGTGCTATGGTATGTGAGAATGAGCCCCAAAACCCACACATATGGTAGCTTAAATGACCCCAAACACATAGGCATACACAATGCACATTTCAAGGCATAAGAGACCAACATTTCAAGACATGAAAGAGATGATAAATGGAGACATGTAAGCATGGTATAGGGACTGAAATAGCATGTTAAATGATTCCAAATCATTGAAATGGCCTAAGCAATGCATGTTTAGGACTCACATCCTTAGGGCTCACAAGCCAAAATGTAAAGCAACTATATCAAACATGCTAAACAAGACCAAATCAATGGCCAACAGACCTTAAGCATGACAAAATATGGCCAAGAACTTCACAAAGTAAAGTCAAAACATGAAAGCATGGTGGTCAAATATCATGATACATTTCTAGGCAAAATGAAGGAATACAAAGCAAGTACAAAATGCATGCTAAGGGTCAACAAACCCACATAGGATAGAGATATAATATGACCCAAAACACCCAAAAAGCCTCTGAAATGGAGTCACAAACAACTAAGCATGCATGCTACCATATTGAACCAAAATATGCACAAATGAAGCACAAAGGGGAGAGGGGTGTCCCTCCCCTATACAAGGCCTCAAACCTCCTTCCTCACCACTGAAAATCCATTGGATTTCAGTGGTGAGAAGGCCAACACACCAAGGTAAACAAAGCTTAACAAAAGAGCACCAAAAGAGGCCAAAATGGAGCTAAGAGGGGGAGGTCGACCCCAAATGCCAAAAAAACCTTAATGAAAGATCTCAAGCATGCAAAAATAAGACTTTTTCTAGTTATACACAAAGTCTAAAACAATATGCAAGACAGGTAAAAAAACAATGCAAGATTGGGGGATCTAAAGTAAAGAGATTACCCTTGAAGAACCCTTGATGAACAGCCAATGCAGCCCTCTTCTTTTGATCAAAATCAGTCCAAAAACTCAAGAACAAACCCTCCAATCCCCTCAAGGTCGAAGTAAGGTGTGATAGTGTGTGTCTTAGTGCAAAACTAAGGTAAACATGCACTTTTAGGCCACAAAACACACACAAGGAAGGAGAGAGAGGGAAATATGGAGAGAGAATATATTTGACAGATGTATATATGTATATCTCTGGTTTTTTGTTCAAAAACTCTAACCCTAGACAAAGGATGAAGAAGGGTTCTTTTATAGGCAAAGGAATTGGTTGAAGCTTCTCCAAGAAGCTAAACTAAAAAGGGTCAAAGGGGGCAAGAGGGGCAAGGCTTCTAGAGGAAGCTAAGACAGCTGGCCAAGCTTCTTGAGGAAGCTTTGACAAAGGGTCAAGCTTTCTCAAGAAGCTCTGACCAAAAGGGTGCAAAAGGGGCAAAACAGCCACACTATGCACGGGGAAGAGTGTTGGTGCATGCCAGCTGGCACAGCTGGCATGCACCATGCCTGGGGGGTGCAAAAGGATCACACCGGCCAGCCAAAAGGGTCACCGGCCAAATAAAGTGCCGGTCGGCCAAATAAAGTGCCGACCGGCCATTGAAATCAAGAAACCATGGCCGGTGGCAACAAGGAATGGCCAGTGAGGTAAAGGGAAGGCCGGTGGAGTGTGGGGATGGCCAACAAGCCATTCCCTGCCCTCCAAGGTAAAAACACAAGTGTTTGGTGCAAAACCAAACACTAAACAAACGAGTTAAGAGATCCTGAGGCAAGGCGCGCAGCCGAGGCCTCCGGGAACTCAAAACGAACACGAACAAGGGTGATCACTGAGTGTTCAATCAGTGACGTCCAAGTCTTGAGGACGGTCAAAAATGGGGTGTCTACAGATACGTCCCTATGTTTCTCCTTCATTCCGAAACACTGGGATATGTCCCTATGTTTCTTCTCCTTTTTCGAAACACCGGGATACGTCCCTATGTTTCTCATTCCTTTTCGAAACACCGGGATACGTCCCTATGTTTCTCATACCTTTCTAGAACACCGGGATACGTCCCGATGTTTCTTCTCCTTTTTCGAAACACCCGGGATATGTCCCTATGTTTCTCCTTCTTTTTCCGAAATACCAGGATACGTCCCTATGTTCCTCCCTTCTTTCCGAAACAACGGGATACGTCCCTACGTTTCTCTCTTCTTTCTGAAACACCGGGATACGTCCCTATGTTTCTCCTTCCTTCTGAAACACCGGGATACGTCCCTATGTTTCTCTTTTTTTCTGAAACACCGGGATACGTCCCTATGTTTCTTCTCTTTTTCTGAAACAACGGGATACGTCTCTACGTTTCTCTCTTCTTTCGGAAACACCGGGATACGTCCCTCTGTTTCTCCTTCCTTCCGAAACACCGGGATACGTCCTTACGTTTCTCTCTTCTTTCCGAAACACCGGGATACGTCCCTATGTTTCTTCTCCTTGTTCCGAAACACCGGGATACGTCCCTATGTTTCTTCTTCTTCTTCCGAAACACCGGGATACGACCCTATGTTTCTCCTTCTTTCCTTAACACCGGGATACGTCCCTATGTTTCTCCCTCTTTGGTTAAAAGCGTTTGGAATACGTTCCAATACTCACACCATTTCAAAACACCGAGATACGTCCCTATGTTTCTCCGTCTTTGGTTAAGGGCATTTGGAATACGTTCCAATGCTTATACCTTTCTGAAGCACCGGGATATGTTCCTATGTTTCTCCATTTTCGAAACACCGGGATACGTCCCTATGTTTCTTCTCCTTTTCCGAAACACCGGGATACGTCCTATGTTTCTCCTTCTTTTTCCGAAATACCAGGATACGTCCCTATGTTTCTCTCTCTTTCCGAAACACCGGGATACGTCCCTATGTTTCTCCTACCTTTTCGAAACATTGGGATACGTCCCTATGTTTCTCCTTCATTCCGAAACACCGGGATACGTCCCTATGTTTCTATACCTTTCCGAAACACCGGGATACGTCCCTATGTTTCTCCTTCATTCCGAAACCCCGGGATACGTCCCTATGTTTCTCCTACCTTTTCGAAACACCGGGATACGTCCCTACGTTTCTCTCTCTTTCCGAAACATCGGGATACGTCCCTATGTTTCTCCTACCTTTTCAAAACACTGGGATACGTCCCTATGTTTCTCCTTCATTCCGAAACACCGGGATACGTCCCTATGTTTCTCCTCTCTTCCGAAACACCGGGATACGTCCCTATGTTTCTCTCTCCTCGGTTAAAAGCGTTTGGAATACGTTCCAATGCTCACACCATTCCGAAACACCGGGATACGTCCCTATGCTTCTCTCTCTTCAGTTAAAAGTGTTTGGAATACGTTCCAATGCTCACACCATTCCGAAACACCGGGATACGTCCCTATGTTTCTCTCTCTTCGGTTTAAAGCATTTGGAATACGTTCCAATGCTCACACCATTCCGAAACACCGGGATACGTCCCTATGTTTCTCTCTTTTCGGTTAAAAGCGTTTGGAATACGTTCCAATGCTCACACCATTCCGAAACACCGGGATACGTCCCTATGTTTCTCCCTCTTCGGTTAAAAGCGTTCGAAATACGTTCCAATGCTCATACCTTTTCGAAACACCGGGATACGTCCCTATGTTTCTCCCTCTTTGGTTAAGAGCATTTGGAATACGTTCCAATGCTTATACCTTTCCGAAACACCGGGATACGTCCCTATGTTTCTTGCATGATCATAAGTTATGCTCGGCTTCTTGCATTGTCAGTTGCATTTTGCCCCTGCCTTCGGGCACATATCTTTGATTGTAGCTTGCATGATTTGTCTAAGTCTTTGGCCTTGTCAAAAATGGGTCGTCTCTGGGCTTTGACACTCACTGCCGTCATTGTTATGACTTTCGAGTTCTGTCAAAGAGGGGCAACTGTAGACACCCCATTTTTTGACCGTCCTCGAGACTTGGACATCATCATTTGAACACTCGATGATTACCCATGCTTGTGTTCGTTTTGAGTTCTTGGAGGTCTCGGCTATGCGCCTTGCCTTAAGATCTCTTAACTTGACTGTTTTGTGCATAGTTGGACCAAACACTTGTTGGTTTTTGCTTTGGAGGGCAAGGAATGGCTTGTTGGCCATCCCCACACCTCACTGGCCATGGCTTGAGGCCACCGGCCTTGTTTCCTTGTCACCGGCCATTGCTGATGGCAGGTCGGCACTATTGATGGTCAGTCGGCACATTTTGTGGTCGGTCGGCCAACTTTGTTGGCCGATTAGCCACTTTTTCTGGCCGAGACCTTTTCTTGAGGGGGTTTGAACCTTTTGAACCCCCTGTTTTAGCTTTTTGAGGAAGCTTGAACCTTTTGAACCCGTGTTTTAGCTTCTTAAGGAAGCTTGAACCTTTTGAACCCTTGGTTTTTAGCTTCTTGAGGAAGCTTGAACCTTTTGAACCTTTGGTTTAGCTTTTCCAAGAAGCTTGAACCCTTTGTCTAGCTTCTCCAAGAAGCTTGAACCCTTTTGTCTAGCTTCTCCAAGAAGCTTGGCCCTTTTGCCTAGCTTCTCCAAGAAGCTTGGCCTTCTTGGCCCTTTTGCTCCAATCTTCTAAGAGAAGCTTGGACCCTTGTTCCTCTATAAAAGAAGAGCTCCTCTTCCATTGCAAGGGTTCCAACACTTTTGTCTAAGGCACAAGAGATATATCTCTCCCTATATCTCTACATTTTAGCTTCAAAGTGCTTAGTTCTTGGCTCCATTACACACCACCTCCTATCCTAACACCTCCACCATCACTCTAAGCATCTTGGAGGCCATTTTCAGAGGCTAAGGGACTGGTTTTTTGGACCAAGAAGCTGCTGTCTCCTTGGTCTTCAAAGGTAACTCCTTTCCCCTCTTTATTCCCCGTTTTTGCACACACTTTTAGCCTATCTTTCATGCTGTTTTGGGCTTTGTCATAAACTGAAAAAAGTCTTATTTTGAGCTCTTTTTGAAGTTTGTTTAAGATCACTTTTGTGTTTGGGGTTGTTTACCCCATCTTAGGCCTTGTTTGGCCCCATTTTGTGCTATTTTTGGTGAGCTCCGGGACCACCTTGTTTGGGCCTCCTCACCACTGAAATCTTGAGGGATTTCAGTGGTGAGGATGGTGGTTTAAGGTCCTAAGAAGGAGAGGGTCATCCCCTCTCCTTGTTGTCTTCAAAACTTGTCATTTTTGCCTCATGTGTGAGCACTTTGTTTAAGTTCATGTTGGCTATGTCTTAGCTGGTATTTAGTGTTATTTTTTCATGTTATAGCACTGTTTTAAGTTGGTTTAGACACACCATGCTTGCCTTGCATACTTGTCTTGTAATGCCGTGAATTGCCTTAACATGTGCCTAGCATTTAGACTATTATGCTTACTTGTTTTGGCTTAGCTTTGTGAAGCTTTTATGCTTGTTTTAGCATGCTTAAGGTCTTTTTTTGGTTGCTTAGGCCATCCATGGCTTGCTTTGTATAGCTACCATGCAACCTCTCTTGTATGCCTTGAGTATTGACCCCTCTAGCATGCTTTACTTGCTTCATTTCAGTGGTTTGGAACCACTTATCATGTCATTTCAGTCCTCATGGTATGCTTGTATGCTTGCATTTGATGCCCCTTTAATACTTTATAAGGTTGTCATCTTATGCTCCATGTTTGGCCCCTTTTGTATGCTCCCATGTTTAGGCCATTTAGATGCCATCTAGGTGTGCCTTTACCCTTGCTTTGGTCTGCCTTGGGATGGTTTTGAGTCCCTATGGCCCTTTGAGACTTGGTTGGCATGGCCATGGTTTAAGCCCCTTGGCTTGCCTGGAGTTTTGGACATTGTTGCATGCCATGCTTGTCTTGTTTACTTGGTTTGGCACCTTTTCTAACATGATTTCAGAGCTTTCTATGCATGCCATTTGTCCATGTTTATCTTCTTTTAAGTGTGCTTAAAAGTTGCCTTTTGATGCCTAGGAATTGGATCATGTATGCATGCATGCTTGTATGTGCATTTGGCCCCATTCCCATAGCTTTTGGCCACTGTTTTGGGCTTATTTGAGAGCTGCCCAAATTAGTCTAAGTCCACCTTTTGCATGTTGCTTAAATGTTGTTACATTGCTTCATGCCTTGCATGCTTGTTTGCTTAGGTTGTGTGCCTAGTATACATTACTTGTTTGCATGCTCATATTGCATATTTAGCTCACATGCTTAGGTCGCATTTGGCATGCATCCCTTGCCTCTTGACCAATCATGATAGAGGTTGGGGCTTTGATGTGTTTTTTGTGCATTTCATTTGATATTGAAGTTGCACATTTGGCTTCTTGGGCCATCATGCGTTGAAATGCGTGATTGGTGGTCCGAGAGTCGAGCACCATACTCCCTTGAGTCGTAAACATGATATGGAGTGTGGTTGTGCAAACATTTGCTTTGAAATGCATTGCCATGCCTTGTATGTCCTCTGATGCTGTCAAAACAGGTTTCTGCAGGAAGACATGGCCGGTCGGCCATCTACAGTGCCGATCGACCAAACATTTGTGGCCGATATCAATATCCATGGTCGATGGATGGCCGGTGGCCTTTACTTTTGGCCGGTGACCTTCCACAGTGCTCAGAAGGTGGTTCAGAAGCATCCTGGAGACTTATGCAGTTTTCAGAGGTGCAAAGCAGTGTAAACAGAGGCAACATGTGTCATGGCAATGGATTTCCGGGCGAAGCAAATCCGAGCATGCGTGCATCCCTCTTCCCGAGGCCTTTTACTGCTTTCCATAGCTTAGTGAATTTGTTAATTATTTAAATAGAGTTTTGTAATATTTAATTAGCTTGTAGGTTAATTAATTTGTATATTCTTTTGGTCCCTCCAAGCGAGGGCCAATTTGTAATAAGTGTGTGTGTGTGTGTGCATGTAATAAGCGAGGGTCATATTTAATTTAGCATACCTTATGCTATGCATGCGTGCATCCATACATTTGTCTTGCATGCACTGGTCTTGGCACATCATACTAACTGCATTGTATTTCAATTCCAAGTTGAATACGTGTTAGTTATAGCATCATCATATGCCATCCATAGATTAGCCGAGCCTATTGTACCTGCATCTTGCATGTGTTGCATTAGCCATCTTAACATGAACTAGGATCATGCATATGATTACTAACTAGTTTCTGTTTTGGCTTGGAGTACTCGGTAATCATTTATGTTTTAACATCCTTGCATGAGTGTGAGTGTTGCCATGATAGCATACTTACCATGAGGCTATGTACTTACGTGTTATAACTGCCTGAATGCCTGTAGGTGAAGGTTGGATTACTTAAGTTGGAATAATGCATTGATTATGAGTTTTAAGCCCACTTGAGAGTGGCAAATCATCATATTTTCTAAAGCCCACTTGAGAGTGGCAAAATCTGCATTTTAGCCTACTTGCGAGTAGCAAACCGTTTTAAAAACAAACATGAGATGTTTTGTTCCAATTCAGGCGATCCAGTCTATACTTGTGTGTTGTGCGCATCACATAGTAATTCTAGGCTAATAACCGGAATAAGAGCACATAATGTTTTCAAAACTCGATATCATGGTTAGTAGAGGCCAATCTTTGATCGGGCGAGCGGGGGTGCTCATAGCTGACCTTCCCCAATCGTACCCAAGTTCCCGAGCTAAGGCAACTTTGGTGATGACGGACACGTGACCTTAGGCAACGAGTCAGGGTTTCCTAAATTTCCCCAAAATAAAATATTTAGGTGGCGACTCTGTATCTGGCAAAGCAGTCCATGTTTGGCACTTCTTTCTAAAAATTTGTTTTCCAAAACGATCTGCCAGATTTGGACTCTTTGGTGATTTATCAGTCTCGCATTGCACTTTGCGAGATCAGATTAAGAACCGTGACAATTTGAGTCTGAACTGTAGTGAGCCCAAAATGAACAGAACGGGGGTCCTCCCCCCGGGACGCTCGGGGACGTCTATACCAACACACTGGAGATCTACACGGTCGACCATACAAGGCTTCAAATGGTGCCATGCTAATACTTGATTGGAAACTATTGTTATAGGCAAACTCCACTGATGGTAAATGCCTCTCCCATGAACCCTTAAAGTCAAGGACACAGCCTCGAAGCATATCCTCAATAATCTGAATGGTACGCTCGGACTGCCCGTTAGTCTGAGGATGATACGTAGTACTAAAAGTCAATCTAGTGCCCAAGGCACTCTGCAAACTCTGCCATAATCGAGCAGTGAAATGCAGATCTCTGTCCGAAACAATTGTGACAGGGACCTCGTGCAACCTCACTATGTCTCTAATGTACAGGTCGGCAAGATAATCTACTGAGTCACTTACACGCATAGGAATGAAATGTGCTGACTTAGTCAAACGGTCAACTACCACCCAAATGGCATCATTACCCCGTTGAGTCCTTGGAAGACCCACAACAAAATCCATCGTGATATGTTCCCACTTCCACTCAGCTATAGGCAAGGGTTGCAACAAACCCGATGGCCTCTGATGTTCGGCCTTCACTTGTTGACAAGTAAGGCACTTTAATACAAACACAGCCACATCCATTTTCATACCTCTCCACCAAAACTGGCGATTAAGATCATGATACATCTTTGTGCCTCCGGGATGCACCGCAAGGCGCGAATGGTGAAACTCTCGGAGTACTTCCTCTTGGCAAGACTCTGGTACAAACAAACAGTCACGGTATCTCACACTCTGGTCGGTATACAAAGTCAAACCTCTTTCTACCTTCCCATTGGAAATCTTCTCTCGGAATGATTTCACCTCAAGGTTACCCTTTTGCGCTTCCAACACTCGATTCACAAGTGTAGGTTGTGCAACTACTGAAAACAAAGCTGTAGACTCAACAGATTCTCCCAGATGTAAGTCAAACTCATTAAGAGTACCCAACATTTCCCATTCTCGAATGGCGATAGAAGCTACGCTGCTAATAGGTTTCCTACTCAATGCATCGGCCACAACATTCGCCTTCCCAAGATGATAATGCAACTCAAAATCATAATCCTCTATGAATTTCATCCACCTTCTCTATCTCAAATTTAAGTCTTTCTGTGTAAACAGATACTTCGGACTCTTATGATCAGAGAACACTTCGAATTTCTCACCATACAGATAATGCCTCCAAATTTTCAAGGCAAATATCACTGCCACTAACTCTAAGTCATGGGTAGGATAATTTCTGTCATGTGTTTTCAACTTCCGTGAGCCATAGGCTACCACCTTACCCTCTTGCATTAATACACAACCTAAACCTTCCCTTGAAGCATCACAATATACTGAATAACTCAAACCCCTCTCCAGAATAATCAATACTGGAGCAGTGGTGAGTCTAATCTTGAGCTCTCGGAACGACCTTTCACAAGTCTCACTCCACACAAACTTGATTTCCTTTCTAGTCAACTTAGTCAAAGGTGAAGCTAGTCTAGAGAAATCCTTCACAAACCAACGGTTATACCCAACCAACCCCAAGAAACTACGAATCTCGAAAGCATTCTTAGGTTGTGCCCAATATTGCATTACCTCTATCTTGTATGAATCTACAGTCACCCCTTCTCTTGACACTACATGCCCTAGGAATTTAATCTCTTCCAGCCAAAAGTCACATTTCCCAAACTTAGCATATAGCTTATGGGCTCTAAGTAACTTAAGTACTACTCATAAATGTTCCTCGTGTTCCCCCTCAGAAGGTGAATAAATCAAAATGTCGTCCACAAAGACAACCACAAAATGATCTAAGAATTCATGGAAGATCCGATTCATTAAATCCATAAAACATAGCTAGAGCATTAGTCAGTCCAAAAGGCATTACAAGGAACTCATAATGGCCATACTGTGTACGGAATGCCGTCTTTGGGATATCCTCCTCCCTCACCCTCAACTGATGATAACCCGACCTCAAGTCTATCTTAGAGAAACAACAAGACCCCTTCAACTGATCAAACAGATCATCTATACGAGGCATTGGGTACTTATTCTTAACAGTAACTCGGTTCAATTTTCGATAATCAATACAAAGTCATAAGGCCCCATCTTTCTTTTTAGCAAAGAGAGTCGGTGCTCCCCAAGGTGAAGTACTAGGGCGAATAAAACCCTTATCTAACAATTCCTGGAGTTGAATCTTCAACTCACTCAATTCAGCAGGTGCAAATCTATATGGAGACATAGAAACCGGTGCCGTGCCTGGCACTAAATCAGTAGAGAACTTAATCTCTCGGTGAGACGGTAAACTAACAAGATCCTCAGGAAAAACATCTGGGTATTCACAAACTACCCTCGGTAACTCATCCCGAATCTCATCACACACACTACTCAGAAAGCTAGCAAGAAGACAACTAACTTCACTCTGCCCACACAGATCATACACCGGTGATAAGATCCTATCCAGCCAATCTCCCAAGAAATAAAAACAATCACTACTCAAGGTACATACAGTAACTTTCTGACGATAGCAATCTATAACAGCTCGGTATGACGATAACCAATCCATACCCAATATGACATCAAAACTCGACATATCTAGCAACACAAAAGCAAACAGAAGTCGACGCCCGACAACTTCTATCTCTCAATCATGACACCCCGGTCTAAATCAATCATACCCCCAACAGGTGACTCTATTCTGAGCGGAGATGCTGACTATGCCACCTCTAACCCCAATGGAGAAGCAAATGCAGCAGATATAAATGAATGAGATGCACCCGTGTCTATCAGTACACTAGCCAAAGTATCGCACACAGCAAAAATACCTCTCACAACTGAAGTTCCCGGTAACTGCTCTGGCGCGGTAACAGCATGCACACGCCCCTGTGGCCCCTGATTAACTTGCTCTCCTCTCGGAGCATAGGTCTAATGTACTGACTGAGCCGAAGCGGCTGCCTGATTAGCTCGTGAAGCCTGAGCTGATTGAGCCTGCTGGTGGCTCTGAGTCTGCCTCGACCCTGATGCGCCTGATGCGCCTCCTAACTGTGGGCAATTTCTCTTCATATGCCCCGGCTGACCACACTGGTAACAATTAAATCCTTGTTCCCTATTTTGGGACTGAGACTGACTCTGTGATCGATTAGGTGGTGGTGGTGGCAACATCAGCTGCCCTTCTCCCTTCTATGGGCACGAAAAGGCCTTGTGACCTGGCTGGCCACACTTGAAACATGTGAAGCCACCCGATGTACTTCTTCCCGAACCCCAATTAGGCAAAGGAAAATTAGATTTAGACTGTTGTGGTTGGGGCTGGAATGAAAAAGTACCCCTGCTCTTCTTATTCTGCCTATAGTCTCCTTGAGACTCTTGGCCCCTAGACCTCGAACTCCAAAGCCTCTCCTCCTCGGCTTGCACAGAAACCTCTACGTATGCTGCCGACTCTACAAGGCGGTCATAGTTCCGAATCATGTTCCCAACAATTTTAAATAAAATCTTGGTTTTTAACTTATTCTCGAATTCAATGCAACGACGCTCTTCCGTTGCCACCAACTCTGGTGCAAGTCTAGATACTTGAGAAGACTGCCTCGAACTCGGCCACAGTCATGTCAAGTTGTTTGAGGTCTTTGAACTCTTGCCTTAACCTCTCCCTGGCAGTAGGAGGTAAATACTTATCCTGGAAAGCAACTACAAAAGCTTCCCATGTTGGCTCCACTCTGTTCTTGGCATACTTCCACCACTGACCCGTATCCCCTTTAAGATAGTAACTTGCTAGAGTCACTCTCAGTTATTATCATCAATGTGAAGCATCTCAAATGTCTTCACAGTTTGTTCGAGCCACTCATCCACTTTCTTAGGCTCGGGGCCACCATGGAATTCATCCGGTTTGGCCTGCAAAAACTCCCTAGTAAGGAAAATCGCTCTTGCCTCCAAAGTGTTCTCTCGGGCTTGGTTTTCCGCCCTCAACGAATTCATAGCCCCTACTATTTCTCTAGCTAGGGCCCCCATTGCAGTTTGACCTGCTTGGTCCGCTTGTTCGGCCATATTAGCTTAGCCTGACTCATCCTCTTGCACTGGGACCTCTCGTGCTGGTACCTTATGCACACCCCGACGAGGCCTGCCACGCCTCCCGTCTCTACCACCACGGGTTTGACCTCTTCCTGACATCCTATAAGGGACAATGAAAATGATTTAGCACACTAACCTATACGTGCCCGCAATTCACCTCACACGTCTAATCAGCGCAATTCTATATATTTCACTACTATATAGACATTTCAATTTCATTCCACATAAGCACTTAGTCATGTAAACACATACGAATTATTCTTTCATGATGAAATTTGTCCCACGAAAAACCAAGAATTCTTAGTAGAACGAGTATTGATCAAGTACCCTTCTAAAAAGACCTCAAGGAATTTAACAGGCGCAAACAACATCCCAAAAGTCCAACCACATGCCCACATAGCCACATAAGCATGTTATCACATAGTCACAAAATGTATAACATCTTCCTATCATGCAATCTATCATGCAGCATGAACCCATTATGGTAATATAACCACTTCCCACGAGCTCCAAGTATTCAAACCCGGTACTCTGATACCAAGTTGTAACGCCCCCATTTTCATGCCCAAATGGTGATACAATAATCATGACTCTTTAACATATAACTAAAAATGAATCCTCATACTTGCATTACATGATACTAATAGTCTTCATGTAAGAATACAATTAATTCAACAACAATTAATTAAACAACAAATACCCCCAAAGGGTTTACAAGTTTCCGAGGCTTGAGCCTGGTTACACAAAATGGTTATTCAAACCCACACATATAAAGCCCTTGGCTTGAAATCAGAGTCACAGCAAGTGAGCACATCATGCTCTCTACACACACTTTCACGCCATCAGTTAGACGGAATCACCACATCCTTTCCTGCACAAAAATCCCATAGGGTGAGCACAAAGCCCAATAGAGAATTCTTAACAAAGTATATACATTTTATACAAAACCCAAGAGATGAATGCATATGTCGTGCTATGCCTCTTTGAAAGTAAAACATCTTCATCTTTTGAAAACCATCATGCTCAATGATGCCATGCAATTTCTATTGTTCAAAACTTTAATAATTTAACTCAAGGGACGGTAAATACAACTCTAGTAATCCTTAGGTTAGTGTCTGCAAGTAGACTATACAAGTACTACCAATTTTGTCATTTTTACCAGTATCAATTGGAGGGCTCGACACCCATGCTTTGTCATTTTTACCAGTCACAGTTGGAGGGCTTGACACCTATACTTTGTCATTTTTACCAGTATTAACTGGAAGGCTCAACACCTATTCTCTACACTACCTTTCAAGACTTACCACTGTATTTACCCCAAAACCATTTCATGAAAACTTATTCCTCAGCATTTCTTTCTCAAATGCAAGTTTTCAAATCAACTTTCAAAGTTTAATGTAATTCAATGAATTGATATGCCAATGCAATAATAATCAATACATTACAACAATTCTTTCATTTCCAATTCTTCCACACAATACTACCATTGTGATCAAAATCCCCATTCCTCCATTCAATGCAATTTCACAAGATGATTAAATACTTTTATTTCAATTCATCCAAGGGATAACATAATTCTCACATTTCAAACATTTCCAACAACTTAGTCATTTCAAGACTATACAACACTTTTAAATAATAATTTCCAAAACTCTATCAGTTAACATATTCCATGGAAAATCATCATTTCTATGTAATAGATAAACAATTTTCAAACATCATTTATTTTGGCATTCAAAATAAATATAACAATATCAACCGTAGATTTTTAACTTCTTTAAAAATCCCCAATTTCTAGGTTTTCTTACCAAAACCTTCCATCTTCAAACTTTTGAAAAAAATCTCACCAAAATCCTCATTCTTCAATTAATATAGTTCAAAATCCCCAATTTGTATTTCAAAGGATTAAATAGTAAACCCACTTTGACAATCACTCTCTTTCTTGAATCAACAATAAATTTTCAAAACAAATTAAAAGATGATTTCGAAAATCATCTTGATCTTGCAAAAACATATATATAACTCAAACAAAATCCCTACCTCAAGCGTAGAAAACCCAAACAATAAGGTGGAACTTCAAAGATGACGAAATCAAGTACTTCTTGGATCAAAACGAAGCTCTTGAAGCCCTCTTTATTCTCAAAGGCACTAGGGTCAAGAACACAACAGATCTAGATGAAATCTTAGAGAGAATGTGAGTTTTAGAGAGAGAAGTAGCCGAATTAGGGTTTTGGGGAAGAAATGAAATCAAAAGGTGATGTAAAACATCACTGCTGCAATTTGATATGCGCAGGCTCGCTCGAGCGAATGAGTTCTCGTTCGAGCGACCAGAAACAAAAGGTCACCTTGCTCGAGCGCAGGAAGCGTCGCTCGAGCGAACAACACAAAGCTTCAGGTCTGCAATGCAGAAGCACGCTCGAGCGATGGAAAGCTCGCTTGAGCGAAGAACACCAACCTTCAGGTCTTACAGAGATGCAGATGCATGCTCGAGCACAAGAAGCCTCGCTCTAGCGAAGAACAGATTACACAAGGCTTGCTCGAGCACAAGAAGCCTCGCTCGGGTGAAGAAGCCAAATTCTGAGCAACAACCATTTGTACCAAAAGACAACCAACCTGTTCCAAACTCGCCCAACAAGTCCCAAAACTCAAATTTCAAGAATTGAAGGGATGAAACAAGACAAAGACAACAATATACAATCACAGAATCCGAGTCCGGTGCACAATAAAGGTTGGGGTAAAACCGAGATCGCTATAGAGTAGGCCCTAAATGTCTTTTGGGATGGGTCTGAAGAGGTGACGTATTCCTTGCCGCATGAAAAGTCACATGGTGAAGATGGTTCGTCAAAACCATTTATGAGTGAATGGGAACTTGACGTCATTTTCGGGTTCGTGGAATGGACATTTAAAGAATTAAATGTGGATTTCCTTGTAAAGCTTGTCCCACATTGAAACTTGAAGAGAACTTATGTTTGTATATAAGTTCTTGTTGTACTAACTTGGGTTGGGCCCCAAAGGGCACCCCAAGTTTGTAGAAGGGAGGAGTTATGGACAAATGGAACCTTGGCTCAAATCACTACACGCGCGTGTGCGCCACTGCTGACGTCCGTCCGACCGGCCAGTCGTGCCAGGTGTGGGTCGAGTCAGTTCTAACATTAATTTTTTGGACAAAATTTATTTGAATTTCAAATTGAATTTAATTCAAAATTGAATTCAAATTTTGTGTCAAAAAATTGTGCCTCATTTAGTCCAAATTCCGCAACAGGTTTTCTAGCCGCACCTTGTTCATCTGCTTTATGCAAATATTTTATGCCAGCTATCACAGCTGGCATCCACAATTCACCCCCTCTGAACACATAGCCCATAACAGCACACTGCTCACTCTGAACACGTAGCTCATAACACGGTGCTTGGTTCATTCGACACGTAGCTCATACAGCACACTGCTCACTTTGAACACACAGCTCATAACACAGTGCTTGGTTCATTCGGCACATAGCTCATTCTGAATAAACAGTTCAATCTGAACAGACGGGATACAAAAACGGGACATACAGAAGTTGAAACAAGCTTAGATGCTTCGAATTTTCCCTCTCTTCTTTTGCTTCGCAGTCCGAAACCCATATAGCTTCAGATGGGTCCTGGTTCCACTGCTTGGCATGATCTGGGTTAAACCCTGTGATTTTTGAAAGAACAAATTCTGTTTTGCACATATATGGGGAACGACACAACACTCCTGAGCACAAAACGATTCATTTTTGAAATTGAAATAAGAAAAGGGTTCTCAACCGGATATTGAGCCTACAACTGACCACAGTCAAAACGACTCAATAAAGAAAAAAACAAAAGGTAAACAACCTAAACACAATTGAGTAGCACTCAAAACGACTCAAAACAAGAATTGAAACAAACAAAACGACAAACACGACGCTCAGACGTATTACAAAGGCGAGAGACCTCTCAGATCGCGAGGAGCCAGTTTCTTCGGGTATTATTTCCCACCCTTTTCTTATTTGTGATTCTCACATCACTCGGCCCTCAGGCTCTATTTTTCTGAAAAAGCCATTTTCCTCAGTTTTTCTCTCATCGCACATCTCTCTACTCTTCAATCTCTCATTTTTTTATCCCTCCCCTGGGTGGTTGGATAAACAAGAAGTTGCGGGCTCTTGCTCCTAACATTGTCAGCTCGCGGCTATTCCCTCCGGTGACATCTGTCGACGCCCCGGATGAGGGAATGGAGTATCTTGATCCATTCCAATTCGTGCTTCGCACTTGGCTTGAGACCTCACTGCTTGGAGGATTAGAGAGCTTTCAGCCCTTTGCCTGTTAGCTTCAGTTGTGCCCTTTTTGGCAGGTAGAGTGCCCTTTCTGGCAAGTGTGGTGACAATGGGGAAAAGACAGAACACCTGACTTAACTGTGCCCCTAGTTCATCATTTTGACCATTTTTTGTTTGGGTTTTCTACTAAAACAATTTTGACCAATACGAGAGTTAGATTAACACACTTGTTCAACTTTTTGATTTAAAATCATGTAAGTTAGGTTATGAGCACTGGAAATTTTCCTTTTTGGGTCCAAGAAATGGTCCAGTTTTGGAAAAATAGAATAATTTTCGAGAAAATTAGTCAACCTCAGTAAAAATTCTCAAAAACTATTTTTGTAAATGGCCACTACTCAACGAGCATGGGATTTACTCTTGAGATGCACAACCTCAAGTCCAAAACAATGGAGAACTGCCCTTGTTTGAACGACACTGCATGGCAACGGAAAGTTGCCCCTTGTCTGAATGGCGCCGCAACGTACTACAACCAGTCCTCATAGTGATAATAACCAGTCCTCATAGTGATAATTACAACCGAACTCTCAGATACAGGAAAGACAAAGATGATTAAAACCATTACATGGACACAGCCGATTTGGAAGTGTTTATGGCTGGACTTCAGAATGAAGTTGCCTATGTATCCCAAACATGGGAATCAAGCCTGACGTAGTTCCGGTTAAGGTACACTCGTGTATTAACCCTCACCTTTTGCGCTCTAACTTTTGCCAAGGCTGTCCTTCTGGGTTTTCAACCTTGCGAGCTATGTTTTTCTTTTCTTTCAATTCTTTTTGTTTCTTTTTTTCTTTGCATCTTTTCTTCTTTTCATTTCTTTTTCCTTTTCTTCATTTTGTGCATTTTTATTTATTTCTTTTTCTTGCTCTAACTTTTGCCTGGGCCGCCCTTCCGGGTTTTCGGCCCAGCGAGCCTCTCAAGGGTGAAAGTGTAGCTTTGTCCATGTCAAATGGTTTTGAGATCCTGAAGTCATCTGAATCCAGGAGAATGGCTACTGTTCACTAACGATACTGGAGTCCATCCAATGGGGGTTGAATTTGCCCCTAGTGTTGCGGGTAGGAACTAGGTTGTCCTTCAACAATACTTTCTTCTTTCCTCCCTTCTGGGATTTGGCATTCTTGCCGATCTTCATTAGCTTGCAGGATGATCCATCTTTTTCTCTTCGAGCACACCTGACATCTTTTGCCCCTAGTTCGAGGGGTATTTTTGATCTGGCTCCACAAGCTTTTTTTGACAACCGATCTTCTTTGATCTGACTTTCTTGCCCCTAGTTCGTGGGCTGCTTCAAATCTGGCCACACATGCCTCACATTAAAGTTGTTTGCTTGAACATTCTGAATCCAAGTTCAAGGTTTGAAAGCAAGAGGTCGAGCCTTGAGGCTGAGAGCGATCCTAAGCTGCACAATCTCGAGAGCGATTCCACACAGGTGTTTGCAGGACCGCGCAAAACATTTGTTTTTGAAATTTTTTTTTTTTAAGAAAACGACAAATCGCTCGCGTTGAAGACAGTGTGGAACCAATCTGGATCAAGCCAGGAACCTTCTCAGTACTCACATTAACAAAGATGATCTCATTCATTAAGGGCTTAGCATGCCCCTCTTTCTCTCAATTGATCAAATTTTTGCAAATCCCGAGGAATTCCTTCCTCTTTGTTTTGAATACATTGTTCAAAAGGTTTTGAAAAACTTAGTTCAATGCAATGATTTCAAGTTACGTAAAAGACACAGTTTTAGTCAAATACTACCATCTCATTCAGAACTCCTGGCACAAGGCAGAAGCAAACACAAGAGTGTGAAAATCACTGCTGTTTCATTTAGATCTGTTGGCACAACTGGCTCCATGGCAGAAACAGACTCAAAAGAAAGCAAAAAGACAAACACAAAACAAGCAAGTGATGTCCGAGGTAACATCCCCGGAATCATCTGACTTCTAGACAACAGGACTAACTCGAAACAACAAGACAGACCCGACTGACTCAGTACAAAAAGACTAGCTCTATACAACAAAACAAGACTGACCCAAAATACCCAAGTCAGAAAGTACAAAAACTAGCATTCGCATAAAATGCTCAAAACATTGCATGCCATATGCCACATCTGGAGTAAACTGAGCGCCGTCCGCAGGTGGTTCATCTCCTAATCACATACTCGCACTATCCCCCAAGTTCACTGATCCAGTGGCGATAGACTTTGCTAAGCTGGTGCGGCGATGACCTTGTTTTCAATCAGATCTTGTATTTCGTGGCGAAGACGAAAGCACATGTTAGTGTCATGGCCAGCTTGCTGATGGAAGGCACAGTAGTCAGCTGGGTTATGTGAGAGAGGGAGGTTCTTTGGTAATGGCCACGGCTCCAGGGGCTTCAGATGCCCTTTCTTGATCAAAACCCCCAGAGCTTTGGACAGGGGCATGTATAGTGGAGTAAACACCCTTTGGCCCCGAGGTGGGTATTTGGATGTTTGCGAGCTAGTTCCGGATGCACCGGTGAATGGGGTGGCTGTTTTTTGTGTGGTGGTGGTAACCATGCCCACATCTGAAGTTCTAGCAGCTGCGTCACCACTGGTAGTCACATTCGAACTGGGGGTAAACGCCCTCCTGGGTTGCTCCTTCTCCTCATCAATAAGGCCTTGCTTCAAAGCGTCTTCAATCTATACCCCAATCTCGTGTAGATCCGCAAAGGTGGGAAGGGGTAAGACGATCAATTTTTGCATCAGCTTGGGCTGGACGTTGCGCACAACCATCCTTATCTGGTCTCTGTCAACTAGCTTAATGGTCATCATCGAGGCCTTGTCCCTCAAACGGGTTACAAAATCGGAGAAGCTCTCCTTTGGCTCTTGGCGGGTGACTTCAAGATCACGAGTTGTGACCTCGATCTGTGTTATAGGAGTATTGAGCAATGAAGGCCTCAGCCATCTCTTCCCAATTCTGTTTCACAGAGTTCTCCAATTTCACATACCAGATTGCGGCTATCCCAGACATGGTTCGACCGAATAGTGGCAGCTTCTGGGCTGTGGTCAAGCCCATTGGCCTCAGGATATCAGAAAACAGATGGAGGTGCACCATTGGGTCTCCAGAACCATCGAAGTGGTCGATATGTGGCATCTTGAACCGGTTCGGCAGAGTCACGGCCGAATCAGTGTATCCATCCTCTATGTCCAGAATGGATTTCACACCTTGAGCCTTCTTGAACATCTTTTCAAGCTTGCTCACTTTTAATGCAGTTGGATCCATTTCGAACTCGAAAGGGGCCTAAATTGGGTAGGCCTGTGCTTTGGAAGTCTAAGGTGGAGTGGGGTCCACTGGGACATCTGTATTCTCCTGGGCATAAGCGGTAAGGGTAGGAGCCCTTGGTGCAGGAATTTCTACTGGAGGTGGGTGGGATGCAGAAGTTGTTCCCTATTGTGTTTGTAGCTGCTGCTGTTGAAGCCTGGCGATGAGTTTGGCCTGCTAGGCCACGACCTCGGTCTGGCGTACAGCATCCCGCTGCATGGCCTGCATGGTCTCTTGGAGTTGACACATCATGTCCTCCATATTAACTGAAAACGGTTGATCTAACTTAACAAGTGTGTATCCCCTTTCTAAGGTGGAAGCAGATATCTCAGCCCAACTGCGCACAGGCAAGGTGGATAATGACCGCTCAACTGGAGACTGTTGAACTAGTGATCTGTGCTTGACTGGCCTTTTTACCCCGCCTCTGGCGAAGAAACACTGATTGCCCTTGAACTGAATCTCTGACCTGACAACGTTTATCAACACAAGTCCGGTGTACTAGGGGGATATTGGAGCCTTCTGAAGCTATAGTTCCACAACTACCCCTACCAAAAGAGAAAACAAACAACATCTCAGCCCAATTTTACCAATACAGACATAAGCATAGCTGAATAACTATATTCGACCACTGATCACTGTTCCCCAGATTACTGCCCCAAAACTGAATCTGATACCTGCAGATATAACTAATTCTCAAAACACTGATGCCCACAGGCCTGATACCCAGACTTGCAAACTGATACATGCATTCCCTGTAGAGACACACTCTGACAGCACATAGCAAGCAAATGAGAGCCAAAACACCCCTATGTTGGGGTAAGGTTTCCCTGTCCTATTTTGTCAGGAGCTAGGGTTTCACTACGCACGCAGCGGTTTCAAACAACCTACAATCGGGTAAGCAACCTGTCCTAGTTTGGAAGTCACTATGGATTCCGAATATGCACTAGGTCGAATGGTCAAAAAGGGTGCCACGGTAAAACCGGAGTTTGTGTTCCCGTCGTGGCAGAGACCGCAACCGGTCAACCTTATGGCACGCTTCTCAAAGCGGGCCTCCGACAAACTGTTCAGGAATAGCATACGGCAAACACGGTGTCCTAGGCGCACCAATGCAAATGCAATGCAAAGAAACACAAAAGTGTAGTCAAAACAAGACATCATGAGTTCGAGTCAAGCTCTCTAACTCCCCAACAGAGTCGCCAGAAACTGTGGACACGCCCTTGGGCCTTGCTACCACAGTTCGGACTCAAATTGTCACGGTTCTTAATCTGATCTCGCAGAGTGCAATGCGGAAAATCGTTTTGGAAAACTGATTTTTAAGAAAGAAGTGCCAAACATGGACTGCTTTGCTAGATACAAAGTCGCCACTTAAATATTTTATTTTGGGGGAATTTAGGAAATCCTGACTCGTGCCTAAGGCCACGTGTCCGCCATCACCAAAGTTGCCTCGGCTTGGGAACTTGGGTACGATTGGGGAAGGTCATGCAATGAGCACCCCCGCTCGCCCGATCAAAGATCGGCCTGTACTAAGCATGATATCTTGTTTTTTAAAACACATGCGTTCTTATTCTGATTAATTAGCTAATCTTACTATATGATGCGCACAGCAAACAAGTATAGACTAGATCGGCTAATTTGGAACAAAGCATTGCATATCTGTTTTGTTTGGGAAAAAGGTTTGAAGTTTGCTACCCACAAGTAGGCTAAAACACGGATTTTCGATGAATTGTCCCAATTCAAGTAATACATCCTTCACCCACAGGCATTCAGGAAGTTACATCACATAAGCGATTAACCTCATGGCAAGCATGTTGTCATGTTAACACTCACATACATGCAAGATGCTAAAGCATAAACACTCACAGTGTACTCCAAGCCAAAACAGGAAACTAGTTAGTAATCATGCATGATCCTAGTTCATGTTAAGATGGCTAATGCAACGCATGCCAAATGCAATTAGAATAGGCTCGGCTAATCTAAAATGGCATATGAGATGCGACAATTCGATACATGTATTCACCTTGGAATTGAAATACAATGCAATTAGTATGATACGCCGAGCCTGGTGCATGCAATATAGATGAATGGATGCAAACATGCATAGTATAAGGAATGCTGAATCAAATATGCCCTAGAACTAACCATCGTAAGCGGTTAAATAAAAGGGAGAAAGAAATGGAGGTTGGAAGACATGCATCACACACACACACGCTTATTACACAATTGTGCCCTCTCGACGGAGGGACCGAAAGAATAATACAAATTACCTAATTAACTAACTAACAAGCTAATTAATTAATTACAAAACCAAATGAATAACTAGCTACAACTAATTATTACAACACTTAAAGAATTAACAATTAATTAAGCTAAGAAACCAGTAAAGTAGCCTCGGGAAGAGGGATTAATGCATGCTCGGTCGGCTTGTCTCGGAAATCCGTTGCCATGCATCATGTTGCCTCTGTTTGCACTGCTCTGTTCCTCTGAAAACTGTGCCAACTTCTGTGACACTTCTGAACCACCTTGTGGGCATCCTGAGAGGTCATCAACCAAATGTAAAGGCCATCGGCCTGGGGAAACTAGTCATTGACCAAAAATAAGGCTCTCGGCCAAACATTTGTAGCCGACTGGCCATCCTTTCTTGCAGAATGCGGTTTTGCTGCAACAGATGACAGACAGAGCATGGCAATGCATTTACAAGACAATGTGTGCACAACCACCCTCCCTATCATGTCATGAGCTCAAGGGAGTATGGTTCTCGACCCTCGGGCCACCAATCATTCATTTCAATGCACAATGGCCAAAGGAGTCAAGTTTGCAATTAATATCAAATGAAATGCACACAAAACACATAAGGGACCCCAACCTCTATCATGCTTGATCAAGAGGCAAGGGAATGCACACACAATGCAATGTAACCTAAGCATACAAACAAGCATGCAGATAACCCAAGCATGCAACAACATGTGAGGCAAGCATGCAACTAATATGCAATAGGCATATAACCTAAACATACAAACATGCATGAACATGTATAGCATGCAACAACATGCAAAATAAAACAAGCATGCAACAACATGGTAAGATGGACTTAAACCAAAATGGGTAGCTCTCAAGCATGCCCAAATCAGTGGCCAAAGTGATGGAACAAAGACATGAAATACACATACAAACATGCTTGCTAATTAGCCTAACACTTAAGCATACGAAGGCAACTTTCGAGAACACTTAAAAGGAGACAAACATGCACATTTGACAAACATGTTAAGCTCTGAAATCATGCATGGAAAGGTACCAAACCAATCAAACTACACAAGTAAAGCATGCAAGAAAGCTTAAAGCTTGAAACTAGCGGTGGACGCGCCCTCGAGCTTTATGCTACCACAGTTCGGACTCAAGTGTCACGGTTCTGAATCTAATCCCGCAAAGTGCTATGCGAGACCGATAAATCACCAAAGAGTCCAAATCCGGCAAATCGTTTTGGAAAACTGATTTTTAGAAAGAAAGTAGTGCCAAACATGGACTGCTTTGCCAGATACAGAGTCGCCACCTAAATATTTTATTTTTGTGGAAATTTAGGAAACCCTGACTCGTTGCCTAAGGCCACGTGTCTGTCATCACAAAAGTTCCCTCGACTCGGGAACTTGGGTGCAATTGGGGAAGGTCATCTATGAGCACTCCCGCTCGCCTGATCCGAAGATCGGCCTGTACTAAGCAAGATATCGAGTTTTGAAAACATATGTGTTCTTATTCTGGTTAATTAGCTAGAATTACTATGTGATGCGCACAATACACAAGTATAGACTAGATCGCCTAATTTGGAACAAAGCATCGCATATCCGTCTGTTTGGAAAAGGGTTTGAGGTTTGCTACTCACAAGTAGGCTAAAACACGGATTTCAATGAATTTGATCCAATTCAAGTAATCCAACCTTCACCCACAGGCATTCAGGCAGTTATATCACATAAGCAATTAGCCTCATGGTAAGCATGCTTTCATGTTAACACTCACATACATGTAAGATGCTAAAGCATAAACACTCACAGTGTACTCCGAGCCAAAACAAGAAAATGTTAGCAATCAAATGTATGATCCAAGTCCATGTTAAGATGGCTAATGCATCGCAGGCAAAAATGCAACTAGAATAGGCTCGGCTAATCTAAAGTGGCATATGAGATGCGACAATTCGACACATGTATTCAACTTGGAATTTAAATACAATGCAGTTAGTATGATTCGTCGAGCCCGGTGCATGCAATACAGATGAATGATGCAAACATGCGAGCATAAGAATGCTAATTAAAACGTGCCCTAAAACTAACCATCGTAAGTGGGTAAGTAAAAGGGAGAAAGACGTGGGGTTGGAAGACATTCACACACCCACGCACACTTATTACACAATTGCGCCCTCTCGACGGAGGGACCGAAAGAATAATACAAATCAAATAATTAACTAACTAACGAGCTAACTAATTATTACACAACACTTAACTAATTAAACAAATTAATTAAGCTACTGAAAGCAGTAAAGCAGCCTCGGAAGAGGAACGAATGCATGCATGCTCGGCTTTGCTCGGCAATCCATCACCATACTCATGTTGCCTCTGTTTACACTACTGCATCTCTAAACACTGCGCAAGTCTTAAAGTTACTTCTAAACTACTCCCTGAGGGTTGTGGGAGGTCACCGACCAAGAGGTGAGGCCACCGACTATGGGGAACTGGTCATCGACCATTTGTGAAGCTATCGGCCAGCCATGGTTAGCCGATCGGCACTAAAAGTAGCCGACCGGCCATTTCTTCCTGCAGAATGCTGTTTTGCTGCAGCAGAGGACAAACAGAGCATGGCAATGCACTTTCAAAGCAATGTTTGCACCACCACCCTCCTTATCATGTTTGAGACTCAAAGGAGTATGGTTCTCGACCCTCGGGCCACCAATCACGCATTTCGATGCATGATGGCCCAAGGTGCCAAGTGTGCATTTTAATATCAAATGAAATGCACACAAAGCACATAAAAGATCCTAACCTCTATCATGATCGATCAAGAGGTAAGGGATGCAAACATGCACAATGCTATGCAACCTAAGCATGCAAGCTAAGCATGCAAACATGCAAGGCATGTGCCAATATTCAAGCATGTGACAACATGTGAGCTAAACATGTAACAACATGTTAGGTAACTTAACAAGAGATGCATGCCAAATGCAATACTACTTAAACATGCAACAACATGGTAATAGACCTATCATCTAGACATGCAAACATAGATAGCATGCGACAACATGCAAAGGGGCCAAGTATGCGACAACATGCAAGGCAAGCATGCGACAACATGCAAATGATGGACTTAAACCAATACGGGCAGCTCTCTAATAGGCCCAAATCAGTGGCCAAAGTCAAGAATTGGAGGCATGAAAATGCAAAACAATGATGCACATGTGAGTGGTCCAACACCTAGGCAACCATGCACAATCCTCAAGCATGAGCAAGATGTGATAAACATGAGAATATGACAATGCATTAAGCTCTGAAAATATGTGAGGAATGATGCCAAATCAACCAAATAAAGCAAGCAAAGCATGCAAGAAGGTCCAAGGCCTAAGGCTAACCAAAGGGCTCAAACCATGGCCATACAAGGCAAGTCCCAAAGGGTCAAAGGGACTCAAAACAGTCCCAATGCAGGTAAAGACAAGGCCAAAAACACACTTAGATGGCATCCAAATGGCCTAAGCATGGAAGCATACGTAATGATTCGTTCAAGAAGCATAAAAACACAAACTCTTTAAGACATTAAAGGAGTGATAAGTGTAAGTTTATAAGCATGAAATATGGACTGAAATGACATTCTAACTGATGCCAAACCACTGAAATGATCCAAATAGAGCATGCTAGCAACTTGGACACTCAAAGCTAACAAGCTAGGTTACATGGTAGCTATACAAATAAAGTCAAGGATGACCAAGAGAACCAAAATCAGACCTCAAGCATACCAAAACATGGATAAAAGCTTTTTGAAGTTGAGCCAAAATCATGCTAGAAAGACATGTTACAACATGATGCATGTTAGGCTATTTCATGGAATTACAAGACAAGTATACATAGCATGCATGGCATGTCTAAACCAAGTCAAAACAGTGCTATATCATGGCAAGACAACCACAAATACCAGCTAAGACATGGTCATCATGAACTTGACGAAGGTGCTCACATATGAGGCAAATATGGCAAGTATTGAAGACAACAAGGAGAGTGGATGGCCATCTCCTTCTTAGAACCTCAAAATACCATCCCCACCACTGAAATCCCTCTGGATTTCAGTGGTGAGAAGGCCAATACAAGGTGGTCCCGGAGCTCAAAAAAAAAGGCACAAAATGAGGCCAAACAATGCCTAACAGGGAGTAAACAACCCCAAACACCAAAGTGATCATAAACAACTATTTTAAGCACTTAAAAACAAAACTTTTATCAGTTATAAGTTAAGCTCAAAAACAGAGGCAAGAATGGCCAAAAGCCTAAGAAAGAAAGGGGTATCTAAAGGTAAGAAGCTCACCCTTGTAGAACCTCTTCAAGAGCAAAGCTCCAACAGCTTTCTTTGGTCAAAACTAGTCCAAAAACCCTAACAACAACCTTCTAAGGCCTCAACAACCCAAGGATGGTGTAATGCTAGGTGTTCAAGTGCAAAAGTAAGACAAAAACTCACTTTTGAGGCACAAAATAGGATCACATAAGGGAGTATAGATATAAAACTATATCTCACTCTCTAACCCTCATTTTCTGAACCCTGGAGGAGGGAGGAGGGGCTCCCTCTTTATAGAGGCTCAAATTCTAAGGCTTCCAAGAGAAACCAAGCAAGGAGCAAATCCCTCCATACACGTGTATGGAGGGGGGAAATAATGGGTGCCAGCTGTGCCAGCTGGCACAAAATATCTGCATACAGCAGATGAACAGGGTTCGGCCAGCAAAAATGGCCGATCGACCAACACAATGGCCGGTCGACCAAATATAGTGCCGACCGGCCAACACTCTTGGCCGGTGGCAAGAAAAAGGGACCGACGGCCTCATGCCATGGCCGGTGGGTTGGGGGAAATGGTCAACAAGCCACCCTCTTCCCTTAGAAGCAAAAACACAAGTGTTTGGTCCATGACCAAACACAAAACAGATAAGTAGAGAGATCTTGAGGCAAGGCACGTAGCCGAGACCTCTGAGAACTCAAAACGAACACGAGCATGGATGATCATCGAGTGTTCAAACGATGACGTCCAAGTCTTGAGGACGGTCAAAAATGGGGTGTCTACACTAGCCAAGGGACTCAAACCAAGGCTATGCAAAACATGAAGCAAATGGCAAGTACAATCCAAAATAGTCCTAGATCACGTCAAGATGAGCCTAAAGCATGCAAGGAATGAGGCCAAAACATGCTAGGAAGGTGGGTTCAAAACATGAAGCATGCAAGGCCACATAGGGGGTGTTACACTACACCTATCAAAACCAAACATGGCATGATTTAAGCAACCAAAACCAGAGTTATGGCATGTTAGAACAAGACCAAAAACACATTGAAATGGCATCCTAGAGGCCTAAACATGGAGGCATGCACAATGGTCCATTCATGAGGCATAAGGCATCAACTCTTTAAAACATTAAAGGAGTGATAAGTGCAAGTGTACAAGCATGAAACATGGACTGAAATAACATAACAAGTGATGCCAAATCACTGAAATGAGCCAAACAATGCATGCTAGTGACTTGAACACCCAAAGCTAACAAGCTAGATTACATGGTAGCTATACAAAACAATGCAAGCGTGACCAATACAACACAAATCAGAGCTTAAGCATGCTATAACAAGGCTAAAAGCTTCATGGAGTTGAACCAAAATCATGCTAAAAACATGGCTTAAAGCACAAAGCATGTTAAGGCAAATAAGAAAATTGCAAGGAAAGTACATGGAGCATGCATGTGTAGACACCCCATTTTTGACCGTCCTCAAGACTTGGACGTCACCGCTTGAACACTCGGTGATTATCCATGGTTGTGTTCGTCTTGAGTTCCCGGAGACCTCGGCTGCGCGCCTTGCCTCAGGACCTCTTGACTCGACTGCTTCGTGTTCGATTTTGCACCAAACACCTATGTTTTTGCCTTGGAGGGCAGGGAATGGCTTGTTGGCCATCCCCACATCCCACTGGCTCCCCCTTGCATCACGGCCGTTTATTGAGGCCGTCGCTATGGTTTCTTAAAATCAATGGCCGGTGGCACTGTGTTTGGCCGACCGGCACTTTATTGTGCCGATGACCTAATTGGCCGGCCGGTGACCCTTCTGCACCCCTTGAAGCATGGTGCATGCCAGCTGTGCCAGCTGGAATGCACCCACACCACTCCCCGTGCACGGGGGTGACCCTTGTGACCCTTTGAACCCCCAAACCTTCTAGAAGGTTGACCCTTTTTGGCCAAGCTTCTTGGAGAAGCTTGGACAGCTGTCTTAGCTTCTCCAAGAAGCCAAGAGCCCTTTGCACCCTTTGCCCTTTTTAATTGGCTTATTGGAGAAGCCAAGAACCCTTTGTTTTGCCTATATAAGCACCTTTCCTCTCCCTTTGTAGAGGGTTGGCCATTCTTGAACAAAAAACCAGAGCTTTGTATCTATATATCTGTCATATATCTCCCCTCTCTAGATTTTCCCTCTCTCTCCTCTTTTGTGTGTGTTTCTAGGCCTAAAAGTGTGGTTTTACCTTACTTTGCACTAACACACACTATCACACCTTAGCTCGAGATTGGGAGGCTTGGAGGGTTGATTCTTGGGCTTTTGGACTGGTTTTGATCAATAAGGGTGGCTGGATCATCTGTCATTGAGGTGTTCTTCAAGGGTAAGCATTTTACTTTAGTTTCCCCAAACTTGCACTAGATTTCTACCTGTCTTGTATACTGATTTGGGTCTTGTGTATAACATAAAAAGTCTTATATTTTCTTGCTTTAGAACTTTCATTAAGGTCACTTTGTGGTTTGAGTGCAAACTCACCCTCTTAGGCCTTATTTTGGCCTCTTTGGTGCCTTTTCTTGAGGCTTTGTTTGCCTTGGTGTTTTGGTCTTCTCACCACTGAAAACCAGTGGGTTTTTAGTGGTGAGGAAGGTGGTTTGAAGTCTTGTATAGGGGAGGGACACCCCTCTCCCTTTTGTCCCTCTTTGACCTTTGTTCTTGGCTCATAAGGTAACATGCATGTCTAGTCTTGTAGGGCCTCACTTCAGAGCTTATTTGGGTGTTTTGGGGATGTTTTACCTCTATCTAATGGTGGTTTGTTGGCCTCTTTCATGCATGTTATACTTGCCTTGCATTCTTCTATTTGGCATGGAAATGCATCTTGTGTTTAGGCCATGATTCTTGCATGCATTAGCATAACTCCATGAAGATATTAGCATCATTTTGCCATGTTTAAGGGCTGTTAGCCACTGATTTTGCCATGTTTGGCATGCTTGGTATAGTTGCTTTGCATTTTGGCTTGTAAGCCTTGGTTGTGTAGATCACTAGCATGCTTAACTTAGCTTCTTCTCATGATTTGGCATCATTGTAGGCTATATTTCAGTCCATAATCCATACTTACATGCTTGCATTGGTCATCACTTTCATGCCTTGGAAGGTTGTTCTTTTGTGCCTTGAAATAGGCCTTGTGCATGCTTGTATGTTTAGGGTACTTTGGGGCTGCCATATCAGAGGGTTTGGGTGTATTTTTGCATGCTAAAATTCTGCTTTTGCTTGTATAATACATGCCATGAGTGGTCATGTTAGTGGTAGTGGAGTACTCTCCTTTATGCCTTAGCTTTAGGCCCATTGGCATGCTTGTTTGCATGAGTATTTGTCCACCATTTTGAGCACTTTTAGCCACTGTTTTGGGGGTGTTTAAGGCCTCCCATTTCAGTCCAAGTCCCTCCTTGGACATGGTTGTATGCTTGACTTGTGATCTCTAATTGCATGCTTGCATTGTACCCTTATACTATATGATGAGTTGCACTATAGCATTGCATGTGAGGAGCATTGTATACTTAACATGATAGGTTGCATCACATTTGACATGTTTTGCATCTTAGCCTCTTGTTGCATTTCAAGCTATGTTTGCATAACATGCATTGCATTACTTGGTTTGGGGTGTCGAACCAAGTGTGAGAGATGAGAGGTGTTTGTACTTTAAGTGACAAAACACGTCTCAATTCTCATGTCATCGAGGTCCTTGACTTTGGCATGATAGGGTCTTGATTCTCATTTGTGTGTTGCATGCATTCCCATTGAATTGCAACCTTGGTCTTTTAGGCCATCATGCATCAAATGCATAATTGGTGGCCCAAGGACCAAGGGCCATGCCTCTTTGAGTCCCATACATGATAGGGGGCATGGCCATGCTTACATGTGCCCAAAATTCCATACCATACACTGTCTGCCCCTGTTGCTGTCAAAAACTGTCTTCTGCAGGAATTTTCTGCCGACCGGCAGTATATAGTGCCGACCGGCCATTGGTGTGTGGCCGATGACCTCATAAGCAGCCGACAGGCATTTTACATGGCCGGTGGCCATTTCATCCAGCCGATGGTGTGAAGCAGTGTGCATAAAAGGTATCCTGGGACTTTGGCAGTCTTTGGAAAGGCAGGACAGTGAAAACAGAGGCAGCAGTGGTATGGTGCGGGTTTTTCAGGCAAGACGGGTCGAGCATGCATCATTCGCGCATCCTGAGGCAGGGCTGAGGCCCCCTTCTTTTTACATTCTATTTAATTTGATAATTAGAATTTTTGTAATAATTTATTCTGTATTCGGACTGCATTATTCTTTCGGTCCCTCCGAGTGAAGGCGTATTTGTAATAAGTGTGGGTGCGTGTGTGCATGTCTTCCAATCCCACGTCTTTCTTCCCTTTTATTTACCTGCTTATGATGGTAGATTAGGGCATATTTAAATTAGCATAACAGTATGATAGCATGCGTGCATCCATACATTCGTTTACATGCACCGGGCTCGGCACATCACGCTAACTGCATTGTACTTCAATTCCAAATTGAATACGTGTTATTTGTAGCATTCCATATGCCATGTTTAGGATAGCCGAGCCTGTCTAGATTACATTCTCGCATGTGTTGCATTAGCCACTTAACATGAACTAGGATCATACATATGATTACTAACTAGTTTCTGTTTTGACTTGGAGTACTAGGTAAGCTTTTATGCTTTATCATGTCACATGCGTGTGAATGTTGCCATAATAGCATGATTACCATGAGGCTAGCTGCTTATGTGATATAACTGCTTGAATGCCTGCGGATGGAGGTTGAATTACCTACATTGGGACAATGCATTAAAAACTGTGAGTTTTAAGCCCACTAGATAGTGGCAAAATCATCTTTCCTAAAGCCCACTTGAGGGTGGCAAAACCTACATTTTAGCCTACTTGCGAGTAGCAAACCATTTTCAAAACAAACATGCAATGTTTTGTTCCAATCTAGGCGATTTGGTCTATACTTGTTTACTGTGCGCATAACATAGTAAATTCTAGCTAATTAATCAGAATAAGAACACATAGCATTTTCAAAAATGGATATCACGGTTAGTAGAGGCCGGTCTTCGACCGGGCGAGAGGGGGTGCTCATAGCTGACCTTCCCCAATCGTACCCAAGTTCCCGAGCCGAGGCAACTTTGGTGATGACGGACACGTGGCCTTTGGCACCGAGTCAGGGTTTCCTAAATTCCCCATTTAAAAAATATTTAGGTGGCGACTCTGTATCTGGCAAAGCAGTCCATGTTTGGCACTTCTTTCAAAAATCTTTTTCTCAAAACGATTTGCCAGAGTTGGACTCTTTGGTTCAGATTTAGAACCGCAACAAACAAAAAAGGGGAGTCCGAACTGTAACCCGTGAGTTCCCCCGTGGGCTTGTTACAGTTTCTGGCGACTCTGCTGGGGAGTTTAGAGAGCTTGACTCGAACTCGTGATATCCTGTTTTGATTTCATTTATGTGTCTCTTTGCATTGCATGTGCATTGGTGCGCCTAGGAACACAGTGTTTGCCATCTGCCATTCCTGAACGGTTTGCCGGAGGCTTGTCTTGTCAAGGCATGACCATAAGGCTGACCGGTTATGGGCTCTGACAGCATGGGAACACAAACCCCGGTTTTACCGGGGCACCCTTTTTGACCATTCGACCTAGTACATATTCGGAATCCATAGTGACCATTCCAAACTAGGACAGGTTGCTTACCCGATATAGGTTGTTTGAAACCGCTGCGTGCGTAGCGAAACCCTAGCTCCTGACAAAATAGGACAGGGAAACCCTACCCCAACATAGGGGTGTATTGGCTCTCTTTTACATGCTATGTGCTCTTAGAGTGTATCTCTACAGGGAAATACGTGTATCAGTTTACAAGGCTAGGCATCAGGCCTGCGGGCATCAGTCAGTATTTTGGGGAATCAGTTATTGTGGGTATCCGATTCAGACTTGGAGGCGATGATTCAGAAACAGTGATCAGTATTTGAGGAACAGTGTATCCAGTTCACTAGCAGTGTGTTATGATATCCGACCGTGTGTTGTATATTTATTTTACGCCGTTATGCTGTCTGATTGTCTGTTTATTTACACGCTTTATTTATCTTTTTACTAGGTAGTTGAGCACAATTGCTTCTGACCCAGTAGATATTCCCCAAGCACTCTGGACTAGAGGTCGTCGACTCCATCGATCTGAGGATCTGGTAGACGGACAACCAGTGTACTACTCTCTACCCCCAGTTACTAGACGGAGGACAGCCAGGCAGAGGACATCAGTACAGCAGTCAGTTCAGAGGGCCTTATCTACCCCACCTGTGTTCAGTAGGGATCAGGGTTCCGTGTCACCAACAGAGAGAGAATATATACCGGTAATTCAACCAGAGCAGAATAGTATGGCTAGTTTAGAGGAGATGGTGCGCCACCTCCAAGAGAGCATGAAAACAATGCAGCAGGATGCCGTCCATCAGGCAGAATTCGCCAGGCAACAGGCCACAGTTGTGAAGGAACAGGCAGAGACAATTGCCAGGCTAGAGCAGCAAACCGAAGCATCTGCTTCGCATCAAGCTCCTCCCCCACCAGGAGTTCCAAACCTCGGGGAGACAGCCAATGTTCAGAATGATACAGAACTTCCCACAGGACCACCTCCACCCCCTATCCTACCTCAAATCCAACCCCAGTCATCAAAAACACCTACCAACCTGCCGGACTCTCCCTTTGAGTTCGAGACTGATCCTACCGCACTGAAGTTGAGCAAGCTTGAAAAGTTGTTCAAGAGATCCCAGGGAGTCAAGACTATCCCCGATATTGAAGACGGATACACCGACACAGCTGTGACGCTGCCCGACAGGTTCAAAATGCCTCATATTGATCGATTTGACGGGTCCGGCAAACTCACCCTCTTAGGCCTTATTTTGGCCTCTTTGGTGCCTTTTCTTGAGGCTTTGTTTGCCTTGGTGTTTTGGTCTTCTCACCACTGAAAACCAGTGGGTTTTTAGTGGTGAGGAAGGTGGTTTGAAGTCTTGTATAGGGGAGGGACACCCCTCTCCCTTTTGTCCCTCTTTGACCTTTGTTCTTGGCTCATAAGGTAACATGCATGTCTAGTCTTGTAGGGCCTCACTTCAGAGCTTATTTGGGTGTTTTGGGGTATGTTTTACCTCTATCTAATGGTGGTTTGTTGTCCTCTTTCATGCATGTTAAACTTGCCTTGCATTCTTCTATTTGGCATGGAAATACATCTTGTGTTTAGGCCATGATTCTTGCATGTATTAGCATAACTCCATGAAGATATTAGCATCATTTTGCCATGTTTAAGGGCTGTTAGCCACTGATTTTGCCATGTTTGGCATGCTTGGTATAGTTGCTTTGCATTTTGGCTTGTAAGCCTTGGTTGTGTAGATCACTAGCATGCTTAACTTAGCTTCTTCTCATGATTTGGCATCATTGTAGGCTATATTTCAGTCCATAATCCATACTTACATGCTTGCATTGGTCATCACTTTCATGCCTTGGAAGGTTGTTCTTTTGTGCCTTGAAATAGGCCTTGTGCATGCTTGTATGTTTAGGGTACTTTGGGGCTGCCATATCAGAGGGTTTGGGTGTATTTTTGCATGCTAAAATTCTGCTTTTGCTTGTATAATACATGCCATGAGTGGTCATGTTAGTGGTAGTGGAGTACTCTCCTTTATGCCTTAGCTTTAGGCCCATTGGCATGCTTGTTTGCATGAGTATTTGTCCACCATTTTGAGCACTTTTAGCCACTGTTTTGGGGGTGTTTAAGGCCTCCCATTTCAGTCCAAGTCCCTCCTTGGACATGGTTGTATGCTTGACTTGTGATCTCTAATTGCATGCTTGCATTGTACCCTTATACTATATGATGAGTTGCACTATAGCATTGCATGTGAGGAGCATTGTATACTTAACATGATAGGTTGCATCACATTTGACATGTTTTGCATCTTAGCCTCTTGTTGCATTTCAAGCTATGTTTGCATAACGTGCATTGCATTACTTGGTTTGGGGTGTCGAACCAAGTGTGAGAGATGAGAGGTGTTTGTACTTTAAGTGACAAAACACATCTCAATTCTCATGTCATCGAGGTCCTTGACTTTGGCATGATAGGGTCTTGATTCTCATTTGTGTGTTGCATGCATTCCCATTGAATTGCAACCTTGGTCTTTTAGGCCATCATGCATCAAATGCATAATTGGTGGCCCAAGGACCAAGGGCCATGCCTCTTTGAGTCCAATACATGATAGGGGGCATGGCCATGCTTACATGTGCCCAAAATTCCATACCATAGACTGTTTGCCCCTGTTGCTGTCAAAAACTGTCTTCTGCAGGAATTTTCTGCCGACCGGCAGTATATAGTGCCGACCGGCCATTGGTGTGTGGCCGATGACCTCATAAGCAGCCGACAGGCATTTTACATGGCCGGTGACCATTTCATCCAGCCGATGGTGTGAAGCAGTGTGCATAAAAGGTATCCTGGGACTTTGGCAGTCTTTGGAAAGGCAGGACAGTGAAAACAGAGGCAGCAGTGGTATGGTGCGGGTTTTCCGGGCAAGACGGTCGAGCATGCATCATTCGCGCATCCCGAGGCAGGGCTGAGGCCCCCTTCTTTTTACATTCTATTTAATTTGATAATTTGAATTTTTGTAAAAATTTATTTTATATTCGAACTGTACTTATTCGGACTGTATTATTCTTTCGGTCCCTCCGAGTGAGGGCGTATTTGTAATAAGTGTGGGTGCGTGTGTGCATGTCTTCCAATCCCACGTCTTTCTTCCCTTTTATCCAAAAGCCTAAGAAAGAAAGGGGTATCTAAAGGTAAGAAGCTCACCCTTGTAGAACCTCTTCAAGAGCAAAGCTCCAACAGCTTTCTTTGGTCAAAACTAGTCCAAAAACCCTAACAACAACCTTCTAAGGCCTCAACAACCCAAGGATGGTGTAATGCTAGGTGTTCAAGTGCAAAAGTAAGACAAAAACTCACTTTTGAGGCACAAAATAGGATCACATAAGGGAGTATAGATATAAAACTATATCTCACTCTCTAACCCTCATTTTCTGAACCCTGGAGGAGGGAGGAGGGGCTCCCTCTTTATAGAGGCTCAAATTCTAAGGCTTCCAAGAGAAACCAAGCAAGGAGCAAATCCCTCCATACACGTGTATGGAGGGGGGAAATAATGGGTGCCAGCTGTGCCAGCTGGCACAAAATATATGCATACAGCAGATGAACAGGGTTCGGCCAGCAAAAATGGCCGATCGACCAACACAATGGCCGGTCGACCAAATATAGTGCCGACCGGCCAACACTCTTGGCCGGTGGCAAGAAAAAGGGACCGATGGCCTCATGCCATGGCCGGTGGGTTGGGGGAAATGGTCAACAAGCCACCCTCTTCCCTTAGAAGCAAAAACACAAGTGTTTGGTCCATGACCAAACACAAAACAGATAAGTAGAGAGATCTTGAGGCAAGGCACGTAGCCGAGACCTCTGAGAACTCAAAACGAACACGAGCATGGATGATCATCGAGTGTTCAAACGATGACGTCCAAGTCTTGAGGACGGTCAAAAATGGGGTGTCTACACTAGCCAAGGGACTCAAACCAAGGCTATGCAAAACATGAAGTAAATGGCAAGTACAATCCAAAATAGTCCTAGATCACGTCAAGATGAGCCTAAAGCATGCAAGGAATGAGGCCAAAACATGCTAGGAAGGTGGGTTCAAAACATGAAGCATGCAAGGCCACATAGGGGGTGTTACACCACACCTATCAAAACCAAACATGGCATGATTTAAGCAACCAAAACCAGAGTTCTGGCATGTTAGAACAAGACCAAAAACACATTGAAATGGCATCCTAGAGGCCTAAACATGGAGGCATGCACAATGGTCCATTCATGAGGCATAAGGCATCAACTCTTTAAAACATTAAAGGAGTGATAAGTGCAAGTGTACAAGCATGAAACATGGACTGAAATAACTTAACAAGTGATGCCAAATCACTGAAATGAGCCAAACAATGCATGCTAGTGACTTGAACACCCAAAGCTAACAAGCTAGATTGCATGGTAGCTATACAAAACAATGCAAGCGTGACCAATACAACACAAATCAGAGCTTAAGCATGCTATAACAAGGCTAAAAGCTTCATGGAGTTGAACCAAAATCATGCTAAAAACATGGCTTAAAGCACAAAGCATGTTAAGGCAAATAAGAAAATTGCAAGGAAAGTACATGGAGCATGCATGTGTAGACACCCCATTTTTGACCGTCCTCAAGACTTGGACGTCACCGCTTGAACACTCGGTGATTATCCATGGTTGTGTTCGTCTTGAGTTCCCGGAGACCTCGGCTGCGCGCCTTGCCTCAGGACCTCTTGACTCGACTGCTTCGTGTTCGATTTTGCACCAAACACCTATGTTTTTGCCTTGAGGGCAGGGAATGGCTTGTTGGCCATCCCCACATCCCACTGGCTCCCCCTTGCATCACGGCCGTTTATTGAGGCCGTCGCTATGGTTTCTTAAAATCAATGGCCGGTGGCACTGTGTTTGGCCGACCGGCACTTTATTGTGCCGATGACCTAATTGGCCGGCCGGTGACCCTTCTGCACCCCTTGAAGCATGGTGCATGCCAGCTGTGCCAGCTGGAATGCACCCACACCACTCCCCGTGCACGGGGGTGACCCTTGTGACCCTTTGAACCCCCAAACCTTCTAGAAGGTTGACCCTTTTTGGCCAAGCTTCTTGGAGAAGCTTGGACAGCTGTCTTAGCTTCTCCAAGAAGCCAAGAGCCCTTTGCACCCTTTGCCCTTTTTAATTGGCTTATTGGAGAAGCCAAGAACCCTTTGTTTTGCCTATATAAGCACCTTTCCTCTCCCTTTGTAGAGGGTTGGCCATTCTTGAAAAAAAAAAATAGAGCTTTGTATCTATATATCTATCATATATCTCCCCTCTCTAGATTTTCCCTCTCTCTCCTCTTTTGTGTGTGTTTCTAGGCCTAAAAGTGTGGTTTTACCTTACTTTGCACTAACACACACTATCACACCTTAGCTCGAGATTGGGAGGCTTGGAGGGTTGATTCTTGGGCTTTTGGACTGGTTTTGATCAATAGAGGGTGGCTGGATCATCTGTCATTGAGGTGTTCTTCAAGGGTAAGCATTTTACTTTAGTTTCCCCAAACTTGCACTAGATTTCTACCTGTCTTGTATACTGATTTGGGTCTTGTGTATAACATAAAAAGTCTTATATTTTTTGCTTTAGAACTTTCATTAAGGTCACTTTGTGGTTTGAGTGCAAACTCACCCTCTTAGGCCTTATTTTGGCCTCTTTGGTGCCTTTTCTTGAGGCTTTGTTTGCCTTGGTGTTTTGGTCTTCTCACCACTGAAAACCAGTGGGTTTTTAGTGGTGAGGAAGGTGGTTTGA
Source organism: Camellia japonica (assembly GCA_030407325.1). Taxonomy (NCBI): domain Eukaryota; kingdom Viridiplantae; phylum Streptophyta; class Magnoliopsida; order Ericales; family Theaceae; genus Camellia; species Camellia japonica. The sequence continues at coordinate 25,601,618 of JAPPVO010000032.1, forward strand.
AGTCTTGTATAGGGGAGGGACACCCCTCTCCCTTTTGTCCCTCTTTGACCTTTGTTCTTGGCTCATAAGGTAACATGCATGTCTAGTCTTGTAGGGCCTCACTTCAGAGCTTATTTGGGTGTTTTGGGGCATGTTTTACCTCTGTCTAATGGTGGTTTGTTGGCCTCTTTCATGCATGTTATACTTGCCTTGCATTCTTCTATTTGGCATGGAAATGCATCTTGTGTTTAGGCCATGATTCTTGCATGCATTAGCATAACTCCATGAAGATATTAGCATCATTTTGCCATGTTTAAGGGCTGTTAGCCACTGATTTTGCCATGTTTGGCATGCTTGGTATAGTTGCTTTGCATTTTGGCTTGTAAGCCTTGGTTGTGTAGATCACTAGCATGCTTAACTTAGCTTCTTCTCATGATTTGGCATCATTGTAGGCTATATTTCAGTCCATAATCCATACTTACATGCTTGCATTGGTCATCACTTTCATGCCTTGGAAGGTTGTTCTTTTGTGCCTTGAAATAGGCCTTGTGCATGCTTGTATGTTTAGGGTACTTTGGGGCTGCCATATCAGAGGGTTTGGGTGTATTTTTGCATGCTAAAATTCTGCTTTTGCTTGTATAATACATGCCATGAGTGGTCATGTTAGTGGTAGTGGAGTACTCTCCTTTATGCCTTAGCTTTAGGCCCATTGGCATGCTTGTTTGCATGAGTATTTGTCCACCATTTTGAGCACTTTTAGCCACTGTTTTGGGGGTGTTTAAGGCCTCCCATTTCAGTCCAAGTCCCTCCTTGGACATGGTTGTATGCTTGACTTGTGATCTCTAATTGCATGCTTGCATTGTACCCTTATACTATATGATGAGTTGCACTATAGCATTGCATGTGAGGAGCATTGTATACTTAACATGATAGGTTGCATCACATTTGACATGTTTTGCATCTTAGCCTCTTGTTGCATTTCAAGCTATGTTTGCATAACATGCATTGCATTACTTGGTTTGGGGTGTCGAACCAAGTGTGAGAGATGAGAGGTGTTTGTACTTTAAGTGACAAAACACGTCTCAATTCTCATGTCATCGAGGTCCTTGACTTTGGCATGATAGGGTCTTGATTCTCATTTGTGTGTTGCATGCATTCCCATTGAATTGCAACCTTGGTCTTTTAGGCCATCATGCATCAAATGCATAATTGGTGGCCCAAGGACCAAGGGCCATGCCTCTTTGAGTCCCATACATGATAGGGGGCATGGCCATGCTTACATGTGCCCAAAATTCCATACCATACACTGTCTGCCCCTGTTGCTGTCAAAAACTGTCTTCTGCAGGAATTTTCTGCCGACCGGCAGTATATAGTGCCGACCGGCCATTGGTGTGTGGCCGATGACCTCATAAGCAGCCGACAGGCATTTTACATGGCCGGTGGCCATTTCATCCAGCCGATGGTGTGAAGCAGTGTGCATAAAAGGTATCCTGGGACTTTGGCAGTCTTTGGAAAGGCAGGACAGTGAAAACAGAGGCAGCAGTGGTATGGTGCGGGTTTTCCGGGCAAGACGGGTCGAGCATGCATCATTCGCGCATCCCGAGGCAGGGCTGAGGCCCCCTTCTTTTTACATTCTATTTAATTTGATAATTAGAATTTTTGTAATAATTTATTCTGTATTCGGACTGTACTTATTCGGACTGTATTATTCTTTCGGTCCCTCCGAGTGAGGGCGTATTTGTAATAAGTGTGGGTGCGTGTGTGCATGTCTTCCAATCCCACGTCTTTCTTCCCTTTTATTTACCTGCTTATGATGGTAGATTAGGGCATATTTAAATTAGCATAACAGTATGATAGCATGCGTGCATCCATACATTCGTTTACATGCACCGGGCTCGGCACATCACGCTAACTGCATTGTACTTCAATTCCAAATTGAATACGTGTTATTTGTAGCATTCCATATGCCATGTTTAGGATAGCCGAGCCTGTCTAGATTACATTCTCGCATGTGTTGCATTAGCCACTTAACATGAACTAGGATCATACATATGATTACTAACTAGTTTCTGTTTTGGCTTGGAGTACTAGGTAAGCTTTTATGCTTTATCATGTCACATGCGTGTGAATGTTTCCATAATAGCATGATTACCATGAGTCTAGCTGCTTATGTGATATAACTGCTTGAATGCCTGCGGATGGAGGTTGAATTACCTACATTGGGACAATGCATTAAAAACTGTGAGTTTTAACCGCACTAGATAGTGGCAAAATCATCTTTCCTAAAGCCCACTTGAGGGTGGCAAAACCTACATTTTAGCCTACTTGCGAGTAGCAAACCATTTTCAAAACAAACATGCAATGTTTTGTTCCAATCTAGGCAATTTGGTCTATACTTGTTTGCTGTGCGCATAACATAGTAATTAATCGAAATAAGAACACATAGCATTTTCAAAAAGGGATATCACGGTTAGTAGAGGCCGGTCTTCGGACCGGGCGAGAGGGGGTGCTCATAGCTGACCTTCCCCAATCGTACCCAAGTTCCCGAGCCGAGGCAACTTTGGTGATGACGGACACGTGGCCTTTGGCACCGAGTCAGGGTTTCCTAAATTCCCCATTTAAAAAATATTTAGGTGGCGACTCTGTATCTGGCAAAGCAGTCCATGTTTGGCACTTCTTTCAAAAATCTATTTTTCTCAAAACGATTTGCCAGAGTTGGACTCTTTGGTTCAGATTTAGAACCGCAACAAACAAAAAAGGGGAGTCCGAACTGTAACCCGTGAGTTCCCCCGTGGGCTTGTTACAGTTTCTGGCGACTCTGCTGGGGAGTTTAGAGAGCTTGACTCGAACTCGTGATATCCTGTTTTGATTTCATTTATGTGTCTCTTTGCATTGATGTGCATTGGTGCGCCTAGGAACACAGTGTTTGCCATCTGCCATTCCTGAACGGTTTGCCGGAGGCTTGTCTTGTCAAGGCATGACCATAAGGCTGACCGGTTATGGGCTCTGACAGCATGGGAACACAAACCCCGGTTTTACCGGGGCACCCTTTTTGACCATTCGACCTAGTACATATTCGGAATCCATAGTGACCATTCCAAACTAGGACAGGTTGCTTACCGATATAGGTTGTTTGAAACCGCTGCGTGCGTAGCGAAACCCTAGCTCCTGACAAAATAGGACAGGGAAACCCTACCCCAACATAGGGGTGTATTGGCTCTCTTTTACATGCTATGTGCTCTTAGAGTGTATCTCTACAGGGAAATACGTGTATCAGTTTACAAGGCTAGGCATCAGGCCTGCGGGCATCAGTCAGTATTTTGGGGAATCAGTTATTTGTGGGTATCCGATTCAGACTTGGAGGCGATGATTCAGAAACAGTGATCAGTATTTGAGGAACAGTGTATCCAGTTCACTAGCAGTGTGTTATGATATCCGACCGTGTGTTGTATATTTATTTTACGCTGTTATGCTGTCCGATTGTCTGTTTATTTACACGCTTTATTTATCTTTTTACTAGGTAGTTGAGCACAATTGCTTCTGACCCAGTAGATATTCCCCAAGCACTCTGGACTAGAGGTCGTCGACTCCATCGATCTGAGGATCTGGTAGACGGACAACCAGTGTACTACTCTCTACCACCAGTTACTAGACGGAGGACAGCCAGGAAGAGGACATCAGTACAACAGTCAGTTCAGAGGGCCTTATCTATCCCACCTGTGTTCAGTAGGGATCAGGGTTCCGTGTCACCAACAGAGAGAGAATATATACCGGTAATTCAACCAGAGCAGAATAGTATGGCTAGTTTAGAGGAGATGGTGCGCCACCTCCAAGAGAGCATGAAAACAATGCAGCAGGATGCCGTCCGTTAGGTAGAATTCGCCAGGCAACAGCCACAGTTGTGAAGGAACAGGCAGAGACAATTGCCAGGCTAGAGCAGCAAACCGGAGCATCTGCTTCGCATCAAGCTCCTCCCTCACCAGGAGTTCCAAACCTCGGGGAGACAGCCAATGTTCAGAATGATACAAAACTTCCCACAGGACCACCTCCACCCCCTATCCTACCTCAAATCCAACCCCAGTCATAAAAAACACCTACCAACCTGCCGGACTCTCCCTTTGAGTTCGAGACTGATCCTACCACACTGAAGTTGAGCAAGCTTGAAAAGTTGTTCAAGAGATCCCAGGGAGTCAAGACTATCCCCGATATTGAAGACGGATACACCGACACGGCTGTGACGCTGCCCGACAGGTTCAAAATGCCTCATATTGATCGATTTGACGGGTCCGGGGACCCCATGGTACATCTAAGATTGTTTTCAGATATCCTAAGGCCAATGGGCCTCAGTAGGCTTCAGAAGCTGTCTTTGTTTGGCCGGACCCTGTCGGGTGTGGCGGCCATATGGTATGCCAAGCTAGAAGATGATGTCAAGAGGAATTGGGACTAGATGGCTGAGGCCTTCCTCGCGCAGTACTCATACAATACACAGATTGAGATTACGACTCGTGATCTCGAGACAACTAGGCAAGAGCCTAAGGAGAGTTTTTCAGAATTCGTAACCAGATGGAGAGCCAAGGCTTCGATGATGACCTTGAGGCCTACAGACAAAGACCAGATTCGAATGATTGTGCGCAATCTTCAGCCGATGTTGATGCAAAAGATGATTGTACTTCCCTTTCCTACTTTTTCTGACCTCCATGAAATGGGGGTACAGATTGAGGATGCCTTGAAGCAAGGCTTTATTGACAACGACCGAGAGCAACCCCGACGAACTTTCAACCGTAGTAACAATGTAGGCCCGAGTGGCGTTACAACTGCAAGAGCTCAGGAAGTAAGCATGGTCACCACCAATCCCCCTCCAAGAAATATGGCGGCCACACCATTCTCCGGCGCGTCCGAAAGCAACCCGCAAACAGCCAAATACCCACCCAGAAATACCAGAACCTTCGCTCCACTATACATGCCCCTATCCAAAGCTCTGGGGGTTTTGATCAAGAAAGGGCATCTGAAGCCCCTGGAGCCGCGGCCCTTACCAGAAAAAATTCCCCCTACCCATAACCCAGCCAAATATTGTTCATTCCACCAACAGCATGGTCACGACACTGACTATTGCTTTCGACTACGTCATGAGGTTCAGGAACTCATTGATAATGGAGAGCGCCAGTGTCAAGAATTTCGCTCGAGATGGGAGTATTTTGGATACGGGAATTATTGAACAGTCAGTTATGTCGGAACAAGGAAGTTTTGAAGATTCCGAGAGAATCAGGAAGGCGAAGGCCCATGTGGGAGCTGAAACTGCTGTGTGCACAGGAACCGAGAATGACACAGGCATGTGGATGGAAGGTGCTGCGAGCGCAAGAACAGTCATACCAGAGCCGGACATGTGTCTGTCGGCTACTGATGGAATGTGGTGGGAAGACGAGGACTTATGTCTTGCCCATACAGACGAAGATTAGGGGAATAACCAACCTGATGACACTTGGTACCTCGGAGAGGTCGACCACATGACACGGAGTGGGCGATACTTCAAACCCCCGCACCTAGATCAACCAGAGGCCTCGGGGAAGGATAGAGAGGCTGAAAAGCAAAAGGAGAAGCAACTTGAGGAGGAAGCCATACTCAAACAGCTAAAAAAGATACAAGCAGACATCTCCATCTGGGGACTGCTCATGGCCTCACGAGTACATAGACAGGCTGTCCTCACGGCCATGGATAAAGCCAAGCTTTCCATAGAAACCACGCCAGAGCAGTTGGTGGGATTAGTCTTCCTGGGAGGAGCGACCCCCATGCTGACTTTTTCCGATAAGGAATTGCCACCCGAGGGGGCAGATCACAACAAGCCACTCTATATCTCTGTGGAGTGTAGGGATAAATGGATACCGATGGTTCTTGTTGATACCGGGTCCGCCATCAACGTCTGCCCAGCAAGGACGGCGTATGCGATTGGTTTGAAAACCGCAGATTTCGTACCGACAACCCAGGTCATCCGGGCGTATGACAATACAAGTAGAGAAGTGATGGGAACAGTTAAGATTCAGGCAAAGGTTGGGCCGGGGCAGCACGAAATAGACTTCCATGTTTTAGAGGTCCCCGCAACTTTCAATTTGCTTCTGGGGCGGCCGTGGCTGCATCAGGTGAAGGCGGTGTCATCTACTTTGCATCAAATGGTGAAATACCCCTATGGGAAGGGAGTAGCCATTGTCTTTGGAAATTCATCAATCCATCCACCACCGGAGGTATCCACGTCTGTTCTAGAAATCGAGCATGGCATGGAGGACGTGTTCATATCAGGTTTTACCTTGGCCGAGGCTCAGGTCGTACAGAACATCATGGCCGCTAATGAAGGGATATATGTCAGTGCCCAGGCAGTGTATCTCATGAACAAGCTCCAATACATCCCCGGGATGGGATTAGGAAAGAGCGGCCGCAAGGGCGTCGCAGCATTGGCCGAAGTGCCACATAACCCCCATACCTTCGGCTTGGGTTATTTGCCCACCAAGGAAGATTGGGTAAGGAAAGGAAAAGAGATGGCTGGAAGAGCCAAAGCAAAACAGATGGGAAAACCCTTTGAGTTGATGCATCGGCCCATCCGGGGTACCCTAAACGGACGTTTCATCCGAGAGGGGGAGGATTTCCCATTCTATGGTTTTCCGGAGCCGTGGCTAAACGTAGAGAAGAAGCGCGTGCCGGGGTTCAAAATTTTCTTTGACCTACAGTTACTTGGGGATGACGTTGCTGAAAAGCAGGCAGACCCAACAGTTGAGGCTGAACAGAGCAGTGAAATGGAGTCTGAGGACACCGCATTTGAAATGGGGGTAGCACTGGCATGTCTACTTTCAGATCCTTCGATCGACCAGTTGTGCTTGGGGGATAACTCCTCGGTGTCCATGATCGGAGATAAAACGGCTGCGGGCCTACTAGCAAACATTTTGGATGCATCCATCGCACCCTCTCTCGTCTGGCAGTACCAAGAGGGATTTCTAAGCAGCACCAGGTCAGGTAGTGAGCCGGAATCTGATTCCACCGAGTCTTGTGAGTCAGAATCAGGTTCCAGCTCGACTGAGTCTGAGTCCGGTATTCCTGGGGGTGATAACCCGGATGCCACAGTCCTGTCCAGGTCATCTTTTTCTTTCTCTTTTGAGTCTGTTGTAACAGAAGAATCAGACGGTTTGGAAGTGTATAATGAGAATGAGGTGAATGTGGTTTCTGAGTACTTTTCTGTGCCTTTGATTTATTGCTTAAATCAGGATTTTCAAAATTTTGACGAAAACGACGGGGACGTAGTTCCTCCGATTTTGCAACGACTAATTGAACAAGAGCAGGAGAGGTTTGTTAAACCCTTAATTGATGAAATCACTACCGTGAATGTTGGTACTGAGAAGGACCCGCGGCTGGTCTAGATCGGGTCCACGTTGTCTTTGGAGGAACGCGAGCGCTTAGTCGCTTTATTAAAGGATTTCAAAGACGTTTTCGCATGGTCCTACGAAGACATGCCTGGAATCGATCCTGAGATTGTACAGCACCGGATCCCTCTTGACCCCGAGGCCCGACCTGTCAAACAGAAACTCAGGAGGATCCACCCTGATTGGGCCATTAAGATTAAGGAAGAGGTCACCAAGCAGATTGACGCAGGTTTCCTGCTGGTATCCGAATACCCGACTTGGCTGGCCAACATTGTTCCAGTGCCGAAGAAGGATGGCAGAATCCGGGTATGCGTGGACTTCAGAGATTTGAACAAGGCCAGTCCAAAGGATGACTTTCCCTTGCCGCATATCGATGAATTGGTAGATTTCACAGCGGGGCATGCTTTGCTTTCGTTTATGGATGGCTTCTCAGGGTATAATCAGATAGTAATGGCACCCGAAGACCGGGAGAAGACTGCTTTTACCACCCCGTGGGGTACATACTGCTACAGGGTGATGCCATTTGGGTTGAAGAACGCTGGAGCTACATATCAACGGGCTGCGACCACAATATTGCATGACATGATCCACAAAGAGGTTGAGGTGTACGTGGACGACATGATTGTCAAGTCCAAAGAAAGAGAGGGCCACTACACCGCCTTGCAAAAGTTTTTCCAAAGGATCAGAGAATTTCGGTTGCGGCTGAATCCTCAGAAATGTACATTTGGTGTTACAGCGGGAAAAATGCTGGGGTTTCTGATTACACAAAGGGGCATCGAAGTCGACCCTTCCAAAATTAAGGCCATCTTAGAAATGCCACCACCAATGACTGAAAAGGAGGTGCGCAGCTTTCTGGGTAAAGTGCAATTCATAAGACGGTTTATCTCAAAACTAACCTTAACTTGTGAACCACTTTTTGGTCTCCTGAAGAAAGGAAAGAAATTCCAATGGGACGGCCGATGTCAAGCTGCGTTTGAACAGATCAAAGAATATTTACAGAACCCGCCCGTGTTGTCACCACCAGAGCCGGGGAAACCGTTGATATTGTACCTATCAGTAACTGAGACCACAATGGGCTGTATGCTCGCACAAGAATCCGAGGACAAAGTGGAAAGGGCCATCTACTATCTGAGCAAGAAGATGCTGGATTACGAGACCCGCTACACTCCGCTGGAGAAGGCTTGTTTGGCCTTGGTATGGGCTACCAGGAAGCTGCGGCACTACCTGTTAGCTCACTCCGTAATGTTGGTTTCACGACTCGATCCCATCAAATATCTTTTCGAGAAACCAGCACTTACGGGTAGGCTAGCTCGTTGGTTGCTGTTGCTCTCCGAATTTGATCTGAAGTATGTGACACGCAAGTCAGTAAAAGGGAGAGCGGTAGCGGAGTTCCTTGTCGACCACCCGGTTGAGGGGGATGAAGCGGTTGAATACCTATTCCCAGATGAAGCCATTTTGCACATCAAAGATGAAACCTGGACGATGTACTTTGACGGAGCGTCAAACCAGTACGGGTATGGGATAGGGGTGTTGCTGATAGCGCCTGACAATTCCCGTATCCCTCTAGCATTCAAGCTCCGGTTCAAAGTCTCGAACAATGAGGCAGAATATGAGGCATGTATTGCCGGTCTAGAAGCGGCCCTAGAACTAGGGGCAAGACGGTTGGACGTCATTGGGGACTCGAACCTTGTTGTGTCTCAAGCAAAAGGAGGCTGGAAAGTCAAAGAAGAAAAGATGATAATTTACCACCAAACCTTGATTTGTTAATTCCTCGGTTTGAGAAGCTAAGCTTCACTCATCTAGTGAGAGAGAACAACAGGTTCGCAGATTCACTAGCAACTCTATCTTCCATGATAGACATCCCGTGTGGAGTCCGGATGCGTCCAGTCATTATTGACCAGAAATTTGCACCTGCTTATGAGTCAATTTCTGCCATAGATGAAGTGCAGGACAACAACCCCTGGTATTACGACATTTGGAACTTCTTGGAGAAGGAAGTGTATCCACCAGGGGCAAATGCCAAAGACAAAAGGGCAGTTAGAAGAATGGCTGTTCAGTTTATCATCTGCGGGGGTAAGCTGTATAAGAGAGGTCACCTGGGAATGCATAAGCTCTGTGTAGAGGCTGAAGAGTCGAAGCGCCTGATGGAGGCCATCCATGGAGGAGAATGTGGTGCACATGTGAATAGGGTAATGTTGGCTCGGAAGATCCTCAGACAAGGCTACTATTGGTCCACCATGGAGGAGGATTGTATTGGCTTTGTTCGGCGATGCCACAAATGCCAGATCCATGCAAACCGCATGAACATCCCGCCGTCGAAGTTGTACAATATGACGTCGCCATGGCCATTTTCCGTTTGGGGAATTGATGTGAATGGGGCTGTTACTCCGAAGGGGTCGAATGGGCATGAGTTTATCTTGGTAGCAATAGATTACTTTACGAAGTGGGTCGAGGCCCAATCTTATGCGGTGTTGAAGGCTTCGCATTTCGCAAAGTTTATCAGAAACAACATCATCTGCCGTTATGGAGTCCTGAACGAGATCGTTTCGGACAATGGTTCCCACTTCAAGAAGGAGGTGATTGATTTGTTGGAAAAATACAATGTGGCTTTTCACAAGTCGTCCACATACCAGCCGCAAACCAACGGAGCAGTTGAGGCCGCCAACAAGAACGTCAAACACATACTACAGAAGATGGTGGAAACCTACCGGGACTGGCCAGATAAGTTGCCGTTTGCTCTGTGGGGCTACCGGACTTCAATTAGAACTTCTACCGGGGCGACTCCGTATTCATTAGTCTATGGGATGGAGGCCGTCCTACCGATTGAGATCGAGGTTCCGTCATTACGAGTATTGGCTGAGTGTCAAATAGCCGAGGCAGATTGGCAGCAGAGCAGATTCGAGGAACTCATGCTTTTTGATGAGAGAAGGCTGAAAGCATTGTACCATGTTCAGGGTTATCAGCGCAGAATTGCTCGGGCTTTCAACAAGAAGGTTAAGTCCAGGAATTTAAAGGAAGGAGATTTGGTACTCAAGGACAACCGAGCTCCCATCCACGACCCAAGGGGCAAGTTCAGACCCAATTGGACTGGTCCCTACATCATCAAGTCAATCTGGTCAGGTGGGGCTGTGGTTCTGATGGATCTAGATGGCCTAGAGTTCTCCCAACCGATCAACATGGACAAGTTGAATAAATACTACCCCTGAGCGGCTCGCTAGGCCGAAAACCCGAAAGGGCGACCTAGGCAAAACTCAGAGCACAAAAAATTTGAAATTATAAAAACTGAGCTCGCAAGGTTGAAAACCCGCAAAGGGCGGCCTTGGCAAAAGTTAGAGCGCAAAAGGAGAGTGAAAATACTCGAGTGAACCCAAGCCTGAACTACGTAAGGCTTGATTCCCATCATTGGGATACGTAGGCAGCTTCATCCTGAAGTTCAGCCATAAACTTTTTCCGCGATCAACTTTGTCCATTTGATCACCTCGGTCATCTTTGTCCATCAGCATTTATCACAATCTCCGGTACAGTGCTTTGCAGACTAGGGGCAACTTTCCGTTGCCAGGAGGTGCCGCGGCACCATTCAGACAAGGGGCAACTTTCCAGTTGCTAGGATCCGGGGTTGTGCATCTCAGTGACAGATTTCAGGCGTGTTAGTTCTGATCCATATCGAAAATAGCTTTGAAAGGTTTTAATAAAAGATGACTTTGTTCAAATAAATCTTTTTACAACTAAGACCATTCCTCGACCAAAGCGGAAAATTTCCAGTACCACAACTTTCAATTTTATTGATTTCAAAACAGAGTTCTCCTACTCTTGCGTACAATTGAAGTTGCTTTTTATTACACTCATAAGGAAAACTTGAAAGTACTAATAAAGCAATAAACCCGGGGCATAGTCAAGTCAGGTGTCCCTGCGCCCCCTCCCAGAGCTAGTCGAAGCCGCTGATGCTAAAGTGGGCCCAATCTGTGCCTCTTCATTAAGCCAATCCCAGCACTCGTCAAACAAAGTGCAACTGAAAGTGGGAGCGGGGGCCAGGAGTTCTTTAGTCCTCCAAGCGGCGACCTGCCGGATAAGCTGCGTGCCTCAGACCGGGAATGTATCCGGATACTCTATCCCCTCGGGTGGGCAAGTCTGATCATGGCCAAACTGGCGCTGAAACCGGAATGGGAAATAGAAAACGCAGTGAGTCAAGCCAATTAATCAAATCCCAGTTTGCCGGGACATACTGTAGCTCATTGCCAGGAGACTGAGCCAGGGGCATCGCCAAGCAATGCGGTCTGCGGACAAACTGCACATCCAGTCAAACCACCAACCCTCATCAAGGGCGTCAACTAGGCGTTGCCTGAAGAAGTAACCACGAGCTGAGTAAGCTGGGCAAGAGTCCACAACCTACAATTTATCCATCAACCATACCTGGGAAGGGATTGGAAAATGAGAGAATAAAGAATAGAGAGATGTACGATGAGAGAAAAAGTAAGAAAAGGGTTTTTGTGAGAAAAACCGAGCTTGAGGGCCGAGTGATGTGAGCAAATATATATGTGAGATCGGGTGGGAAACATTACCTGCAATAGTAGTGGACTCCCCGCGAATCTGGTTGTCTCTCGGCGATAAAGGGCGTCCAAGCCCATCAGTGTCTCAGCCAGGATCATGGCAATGCAGCTCTTGCCTTCCTTCAAGCCTTGGACAACCTCGATCAATCGAACGCTAGATCCTCCGGAGCCTGAGGCAAACAGAAAATGAGATAGCATGCACAAGCAGAGGGCATGTCATCGAAAGCCTTGCCAATAAAGGTCGCTGCGGTCGCCGGCATCAGAAAATTGATAAATCAAGCTCGGAATATCCAGCATTCCGTCACAAATCAGGGACCGAGCATCGTACATAGTAAGTCCACACATCCGTCCTAAGGTTTGGGCATGGCCAAAATTAAGTTGCGGCGAGATTTCCTCGTCGCGCTCGGACTCCATTAGAGCTTGGAAATCTTCGAAGGTGGGACACACCTCTTGTCCGCTAAAGCTAAAAACATGTGTTACCGGGTTTCAAAACCTTGCCGCGGCACGGAGAAACGGAAAATGCAGCGGGGTACGACGCAGAGTGAATAGTGCATTTATATCGAAGCCTCGAAAATTCAGCTTTTCCGAGCCATCTAAGTTGTTAATCCAAGTTGCGAGATTTTGGGCAAGAAATTCTTCCATCTAGAGCAAATCAGTGTGGAAATGAGAAAAATTACGAAGCTGAGGCTTTTTGTAGAGGATAAGGTTGAATGAAGGACAGGTGTCAGCATTCTGCTGATTTCTCCCATTTTTGGCCGGCCGGCCAAATGGAGTGCCGACCGGCCATCAGTTTTGGCCGGTGGATCAATTTCCCGGCCGATGGACATTCCTCACGGCCGATGGCCTTTCTGTTGGGCCGGTGGTCCCCCCTTGCCCCCTGAGCTGTTTATGCTAAGAAGTTGGGGCATCCCACTACTTCCAATACCCTCTGATGATCAATTCTTGCAGGGCTGTGCCTGTTTGCTTACCGAGTTGTTGTATATTTGCTTATCGAGTTGTATTTCACTCTCTTTAAGTCTTTGTATTGATTATCGAGTTGTACTCGCATTTGGCTAGCTCATCGAGTCTTTGTTTTTCTTATCGAGTTGTAATTGGTTCACTACCTGATTATTACGATGCAAGTGCTTAATTTTCAAAAGAATTTCAATTTCATTCACATTGTTATGTGATGCCTTGCGATGCGATGCAGAGAGAACACAAATGCAACACCTTTTAAGCAAAATAGCTGTTCCATTTCCGTCACGTGTTTTGCAAAAAAAATATATGCGGTTTTGAAAAGAATAAAATCTGCCTGAGGCAGCGCAATGTGCTTAAACTCCTAATAAAAAGGAAAAGTAAAGCAGGAGAATAGCAGGGTAGCAGAGTACCGGGATTGACACCAGTAACCTCCCCTTGCGGTCAATATACCTTCCACACCCTTGTTCGGGTTAATTGTGAGGTTTGACACCTTCATCACTCAAGGCAGTGCGGGAAAGTGCACTTCGGGAACGTAAGTGGATCTTCGAGTTGACCTCAAGCCATGACTTTTGTGAGCGATGCTCGGTACATGCGAAGGACGTCCCTTCCCGTATCCTTTTCATATCTTTTGAATTCCACAAATCATTTCAATTATACTGTATTGTAGTACGTCGCATTCCAGCATCATGGAAAATATGTTTTACCATAATTCAATTTCAAAGTTCCTTTTCTATACACATTGCGTGCATGCGTGCATTGCTTTACTTACATGTGTTCAAGTTCCTTTTCTATACACATTGCGTGCATGCGTGCATTGCTTTACTTACATGTGTTCAAGTTCCTCTTTATACACATTGCGTGCATGCGTGCATTGCTTTACTTACATGTGTTCAAGTTCCTTTTCATACACATTGCGTGCATGCGTGCATTGCTTTACTTACATGTGTTCGAGTCCCTTTTTATACACATTGCGTGCATGCGTGAATTGCTTTACTTACATGTGTTCAAGTTCCATTTTATACACATTGCGTGCATGCGTGCATTGCTTTACTTACATGTGTTCAAGTTCCTCTTTATACACATTGCGTGCATGCGTGCATTGCTTTACTTACATGTGTTCAAGTTCCTTTTTATACACATTGCGTGCATGCATGCATTACTTTACTTACATGTGTTCAAGTTCCTTTTTATACACATTGCGTGCATGCGTGCATTGCTTTACTTACATGTGTTCAAGTTCCTCTTTATACACATTGCGTGCATGCGTGCATTGCTTTACTTACATGTGTTCAAGTTCCTCTTTATTCACATTGCGTGCATGCATGCATTGCTTTACTTACATGTGTTCAAGTTCCTCTTTATACACATTGCGTGCATGCGTGCATTGCTTTACTTACATGTGTTCAAGTTCTTCTTTATACACATTGCGTGCATGCGTACATTGCTTTACTTACATGTGTTCAAGTTCCTTTTTATACACATTGCGTGCATGCGTGCATTGCTTTACTTACATGTGTTCAAGTTCCTCTTTATACACATTGCGTGCATGCGTGCATTGCTTTACTTACATGTGTTCAAGTTCTTTTCTATACACATTGCGTGCATGCGTGTATTGCTTTACTTACATGTGTTCAAGTTTCTTTTATACACATTGCTTGCATGCGTGCATTGCTTTACTCACATGTGTTTAATCCCACTAGTTTTCTATACACATTGCATGCGTCGTCACGCACTTTCGATTGCTTTGTCATGCATGTTGCTAACGATATTGTACCTGTTAAGTTTGCTTTCTTTGCAGGCACGATATTGTATGTACGGTTCATTTGAGGCCGGTGCAACCGGACGAACCGCACAAGTATTGTATCCTCCGAGTGAGACGTATTGAGAATTGTATAATTCTCTTACATCCTTTCTGCATTGTAGTGTAGTTTGGCGTATGCTAGCTTAAAACTGTCGCATGCGTGCTTCATTACAAGCTTTCTTTGCATGATCATAAGTTATGCTCGGCTTCTTGCATTTTCAGTTGCATTTTGCCCCTGCCTTCGGGCACATACCTTGTTTGTCTTGCATGTTTGTCTAAGTCTTCGGCCTTGTCAAAAACGGGTCGTCTCTGGGCTTTGACATTCACTCCCGTCATTGTTATGACTTCCGAGTTCTGTCAAAGAGGGGCAACTGTAGACACCCCATTTTTGACCGTCCTCAAGACTTGGACGTCACCGCTTGAACACTCGGTGATTATCCATGGTTGTGTTCGTCTTGAGTTCCCGGAGACCTCGGCTGCGCGCCTTGCCTCAGGACCTCTTGACTCGACTGCTTCGTGTTCGGTTTTGCACCAAACACCTATGTTTTTGCCTTGGAGGGCAGGGAATGGCTTGTTGGCCATCCCCACATCCCACCGGCTCCCCCCTTGCATCACCGGCCGTTTATTGAGGCCGTCGGCTATGGTTTCTTAAAATCAATGGCCGGTCGGCACTGTGTTTGGCCGACCGGCACTTTATTGTGCCGATGACCTAATTGGCCGGCCGGTGACCCTTCTGCACCCCTTGAAGCATGGTGCATGCCAGCTGTGCCAGCTGGAATGCACCCACACCACTCCCCGTGCACGGGGGTGACCCTTGTGACCCTTTGAACCCCCAAACCTTCTAGAAGGTTGACCCTTTTTGGCCAAGCTTCTTGGAGAAGCTTGGACAGCTGTCTTAGCTTCTCCAAGAAGCCAAGAGCCCTTTGCACCCTTTGCCCTTTTTAATTGGCTTATTGGAGAAGCCAAGAACCCTTTGTTTTGCCTATATAAGCACCTTTCCTCTCCCTTTGTAGAGGGTTGGCCATTCTTGAACAAAAAACCAGAGCTTTGTATCTATATATCTGTCATATATCTCCCCTCTCTAGATTTTCCCTCTCTCTCCTCTTTTGTGTGTGTTTCTAGGCCTAAAAGTGTGGTTTTACCTTACTTTTGCACTAACACACACTATCACACCTTAGCTCGAGATTGGGAGGCTTGGAGGGTTGATTCTTGGGCTTTTGGACTGGTTTTGATCAATAGAGGGTGGCTGGATCATCTGTCATTGAGGTGTTCTTCAAGGGTAAGCATTTTACTTTAGTTTCCCCAAACTTGCACTAGATTTCTACCTGTCTTGTATACTGATTTGGGTCTTGTGTATAACATAAAAAGTCTTATATTTTCTTGCTTTAGAACTTTCATTAAGGTCACTTTGTGGTTTGAGTGCAAACTCACCCTCTTAGGCCTTATTTTGGCCTCTTTGGTGCCTTTTCTTGAGGCTTTGTTTGCCTTGGTGTTTTGGTCTTCTCACCACTGAAAACCAGTGGGTTTTTAGTGGTGAGGAAGGTGGTTTGAAGTCTTGTATAGGGGAGGGACACCCCTCTCCCTTTTGTCCCTCTTTGACCTTTGTTCTTGGCTCATAAGGTAACATGCATGTCTAGTCTTGTAGGGCCTCACTTCAGAGCTTATTTGGGTGTTTTGGGGCATGTTTTACCTCTGTCTAATGGTGGTTTGTTGGCCTCTTTCATGCATGTTATACTTGCCTTGCATTCTTCTATTTGGCATGGAAATGCATCTTGTGTTTAGGCCATGATTCTTGCATGTATTAGCATAACTCCATGAAGATATTAGCATCATTTTGCCATGTTTAAGGGCTGTTAGCCACTGATTTTGCCATGTTTGGCATGCTTGGTATAGTTGCTTTGCATTTTGGCTTGTAAGCCTTGGTTGTGTAGATCACTAGCATGCTTAACTTAGCTTCTTCTCATGATTTGGCATCATTGTAGGCTATATTTCAGTCCATAATCCATACTTACATGCTTGCATTGGTCATCACTTTCATGCCTTGGAAGGTTGTTCTTTTGTGCCTTGAAATAGGCCTTGTGCATGCTTGTATGTTTAGGGTACTTTGGGGCTGCCATATCAGAGGGTTTGGGTGTATTTTTGCATGCTAAAATTCTGCTTTTGCTTGTATAATACATGCCATGAGTGGTCATGTTAGTGGTAGTGGAGTACTCTCCTTTATGCCTTAGCTTTAGGCCCATTGGCATGCTTGTTTGCATGAGTATTTGTCCACCATTTTGAGCACTTTTAGCCACTGTTTTGGGGGTGTTTAAGGCCTCCCATTTCAGTCCAAGTCCCTCCTTGGACATGGTTGTATGCTTGACTTGTGATCTCTAATTGCATGCTTGCATTGTACCCTTATACTATATGATGAGTTGCACTATAGCATTGCATGTGAGGAGCATTGTATACTTAACATGATAGGTTGCATCACATTTGACATGTTTTGCATCTTAGCCTCTTGTTGCATTTCAAGCTATGTTTGCATAACATGCATTGCATTACTTGGTTTGGGGTGTCGAACCAAGTGTGAGAGATGAGAGGTGTTTGTACTTTAAGTGACAAAACACGTCTCAATTCTCATGTCATCGAGGTCCTTGACTTTGGCATGATAGGGTCTTGATTCTCATTTGTGTGTTGCATGCATTCCCATTGAATTGCAACCTTGGTCTTTTAGGCCATCATGCATCAAATGCATAATTGGTGGCCCAAGGACCAAGGGCCATGCCTCTTTGAGTCCCATACATGATAGGAGGCATGGCCATGCTTACATGTGCCAAAATTCCATACCATACACTGTCTGCCCTTGTTGTTGTCAAAAACTGTCTTCTGCAGGAATTTTCTACCGACCGGCAGTATATAATGCCGACCGGCCATTGGTGTGTGGCCGATGACCTCATAAGCAGCCGACAAGCATTTTACATGGCCGGTGGCCATTTCATCCAGCCGATGGTGTGAAGCAGTGTGCATAAAAGGTATCCTGGGACTTTGGCAGTCTTTGGAAAGGCAGGACAGTGAAAACAGAGGCAGCAGTGGTATGGTGCGGGTTTTCCGGGCAAGACGGGTCGAGCATGCATCATTCGCGCATCCCGAGGCAGGGCTGAGGCCCCCTTCTTTTTACATTCTATTTAATTTGATAATTAGAATTTTTGTAATAATTTATTCTGTATTCGGACTGTATTATTCTTTCGGTCCCTCCGAGTGAGGGCGTATTTGTAATAAGTGTGGGTGCGTGTGTGCATGTCTTCCAATCCCACGTCTTTCTTCCCTTTTATTTACCTGCTTATGATGGTAGATTAGGGCATATTTAAATTAGCATAACAGTATGATAGCATGCATGCATCCATACATTCGTTTACATGCACCGGGCTCGGCACATCACGCTAACTGCATTGTACTTCAATTCCAAATTGAATACGTGTTATTTGTAGCATTCCATATGCCATGTTTAGGATAGCCGAGCATGTCTAGATTACATTCTCGCATGTGTTGCATTAGCCACTTAACATGAACTAGGATCATACATATGATTACTAACTAGTTTCTGTTTTGGCTTGGAGTACTAGGTAAGCTTTTATGCTTTAGCATGTCACATGCGTGTGAATGTTGCCATAATAGCATGATTACCATGAGGCTAGCTGCTTATGTGATATAACTGCTTGAATGCCTGCGGATGGAGGTTGAATTACCTACATTGGGACAATGCATTAAAAACTGTGAGTTTTAAGCCCACTAGATAGTGGCAAAATCATCTTTCCTAAAGCCCACTTGAGGGTGGCAAAACCTACATTTTAGCCTACTTGCGAGTAGCAAACCATTTTCAAAACAAACATGCAATGTTTTGTTCCAATCTAGGCGATTTGGTCTATACTTGTTTGCTGTGCGCATAACATAGTAAATTCTAGCTAATTAATCGGAATAAGAACACATAGCGTTTTCAAAAATGGATATCACGGTTAGTAGAGGCCGATCTTCGGACCGGGCGAGAGGGGGTGCTCATAGCTGACCTTCCCCAATCGTACCCAAGTTCCCGAGCCGAGGCAACTTTGGTGATGACGGACACGTGGCCTTTGGCACCGAGTCAGGGTTTCCTAAATTCCCCATTTAAAAAATATTTAGGTGGCGACTCTGTATCTGGCAAAGCAGTCCATGTTTGGCACTTCTTTCAAAAATCTGTTTTTCTCAAAACGATTTGCCAGAGTTGGACTCTTTGGTTCAGATTTAGAACCGCAACAAACAAAAAAGGGGAGTCCGAACTGTAACCCGTGAGTTCCCCCGCGGGCTTGTTACAGCATGGTATGTCCAAACCAAGTCAAAACAGTGCTATATCATGGCAAAACAAAGCCTAATACATACTGAAATGAAGCTAAAACAAGCCAAGCACACATGCTACTAACATAAGCCATTTATGCAAGCATTCAATACAACAAGGAGAGGAGATGACCCTCTCCTATTTAGGACACCAAAACTACCTTTTCACCACTGAAAATCCTCTGGATTTCAGTGGTAGAAAGGTCATGCAAAGTTTAAGACAAGGGCCAAAATGGATGGCCTAAAATAAGGCCTAACAAGGCCTTGGAGGGGGGAAAACAACCCCAAACGAAAAAGAGACCTTAACCAAAGATTTAAAACATGAAAAATCAGAACTTTTATTAGTTAAGAGCTAAGCTTAAAACAATAAGTAAGAAGGGTTAAAAGCTTAAGCAAGAATGAGGTATTAAAACCAAGTTGCTCACCCTTGAAGAACCTCTTCAAGAACACAACACCAGCAGGTTTTCCAAGCTTAAAACACTCCAAGAAATCTAATATCAACCCCCTAGCACCTCAGCAACCAAGGGTGGTGTTCTACTAGGTGCTCTAGTGCAAAAGTAAGACAAAATCACACTTTAAGGCACAAACACACACACAAATGTATAGAGAGAGGGAAATATAAAGATAGAGAGATACAACTTTTCTAACCCTAATTTTTAGAACCTCTGAGAAGGGAGGAGGAGCTCCCTTCTTATAGAAATCCATTTCTAAAGCTTCTAAGATAAGCTAAGGCAAGGGACAAATCCCTCCATACACGTGTATGGAGGGGGTGAATTGTGGATGCCAGCTGTGACAGCTGGCATAAAATATCTGCATAAAGCAGATGAATAGGGTTCGGCCAGAAAACATGGCCGATCGACCAACATGAGTGCCGGCCAAATTATAGTGTCGATCGGCCAACACTTTTGGCCGATGGCAAGAAAACAAGCCCGATGTCCTCAAGCCTTGGCCGATGGGTTGAGGGGATGGCAAACAAGCCATCCTCTTCCCTCAGAAGCAAAAACACAAGTGTTTGGTTCACAACCAATCACAAAACAAACAAGTTGAGAGATCTTGAGGCAAGGCGCGCGGCCGAAACCTTCGAGAACTCAAAACGAACACAAACATGGATAGTCATTGAGTGTTCAAACGATGACGTCCAAGTCTTGAGGACGGTCAAAAATGGGGTGTCTACAATATGGTAGACACCTTATACACTCAAACCCTTCTCAAAGTGAAAAAGGAGAGAGAAAGAATTGTTTGGATGGGAAAGATTATAGTACACATCCTTTAATTAAATTGGTATATATCGTATGCACCTTATTACTAAAGAAGAAAATGACATAATTTTGTATTTTTTGAGTTATAATTATAAATATATATATATATATATAATCAAACAACACATGAAACATAACTAGATCATCATATATATATATATATATATATATAGCCAAATAACACACAATGCATATATAATCAAAAATCTCATGAGTTATAACTAAAATAACGTCATAACTAAAGAAGAAAATTGGTATAATTAAAGAAAAAAATAGCATAACTTAAGAGTGCATATGGTAGGAGGAGGTGTGTAATAGAATTTCCATGTTGGATAGATAAGAGAGAAAATAAAATAATTATATATATATATATTATCTTCTTTGGTTAAATTATATTCTACAAATGAAATGATATAAAATTATATTACTTAATCTTT
Organism: Camellia japonica; assembly: GCA_030407325.1. Lineage (NCBI taxonomy): Eukaryota > Viridiplantae > Streptophyta > Magnoliopsida > Ericales > Theaceae > Camellia > Camellia japonica. Next base: position 25,622,351 of record JAPPVO010000032.1, read on the forward strand.
TATAAGTGCTAGTTTTTTTTGTTTGTTCTATATTTAAAATATTAATTTCGATATTATAACAAAATAATATTTGGTTAGTTTTATTTTTCTTCCAATCACTCCACTTTTGAAGAGATTGAAAATAGTAGATTATCAAAGAAACGTGTTTTTCTCTATTTCTTTCCATTTATCTCCTATTTGGTAATCCAAACAAGTGATTAAAATTCATTTCTCTACATTTAATTTATTTTCTCTCCAAATCACTCAAACCAAACAACTTTTGAGATAAAAGACATCCACTCGTTTTGTTTTTACGACTCGTTTGGTAATTGATTTTTTTTTAGAGTTTTTTTAAATTTTTATAAAAACACATACAAAAAGTAGAGAGATGAATGTGACAATTTGTAATGACTTTTTTAATTTTTTGCATAAAATAGCCTATTAACAAACTAGGCTTTCGTTTTTAAAAGTATTTTTTGAGTTTTTTTTTGTCAGATTCTGTTATTTTTAATGAATTTTTATTTTTAGATAAACCTTGTCTAAATATATATAAAGTAAAATATTTTAAAGAAATACAAAAAATTAATAAATATGAAAATGTATGAAAATGTACTAAATTTATATTTTTTAAACAAATTTTATACTTTTTAAGTGTAATCAAATTATCTATTTGTACATTGTTTTGATAATAAATTTTTTTTAATAACTTTTTAAATGTGTTGTGTGTTTATGGAATGATCGTTTAGCACTAGTAATGATAGTAAAAGTTTTATCAAAATAATAAAAGATTGGGATATTTTGACTTTGTTTATGAGTTTTAATTTATTTGTATTAGTTTATATTGAAATATGATATAAAAAGTGTATGCAGTTGAATTGTGTTTATTTATGTTTTTACACTGAGCAAGAGTTTTTAATGAACAAGTCTTATCCATGGCACTGTTTGTAAATGTCCTAAATAGTACATTACAATTGCAAGTTAGGTTTTTATATCACGACAGTACACATTATTAGTAGCAGATTTTTGACCATGCCTTGAAAAAAAAAAATTATTGGGCCAAATAGGAGAGACTTGGTAGAACATGAAGGCTGCATATTTGGAAAGTAATTTTGAATTGAAAGAACTTGTCATACATCTGAAAACAAAAGTGATTGCATATTGAAAGTAGGAAAATGCTAACAAAGAAGGCAACCATGTAATGCATTACAGAACATATCATAGAGCTGCCAAGACGCATCCTCGTGCAGGCTGTGTTATGGAGAATCAAGATTTATTGGATAAAGATCATGGGCATACATAGAGGACGAGGCATTTCGTGTTGTGCCCAATGAATCAATAAGGGTCTGATCAACACTTGAACTTTGGAGTTGCATATCACCATACTTACCTCTGAGGGCTTCAAATCTGAATTCATCACCGTAATTACTTGGATCCATGATTGACCCTTCAATGCTATGATGATGTGAAACCACCCAACCACCAAATCCCAAGGAAGAGAGAGAGATAGAGAGAGAGATCTTGGGTATGAACAATCATTGGTCATGTCCAGTATGGACAAACAACTGATCACATTTGAAAACACTCTCTTTTTGTTTCGTATCTTATCTTGAAAAACAAAATTTTGACCAACTTCAACCTTTTCATTCTAAATTCCCAATATTATTGGAATGTTATTTATCCTAAATAGAAGTAATTCACTACCATTTAAATAAAGACAACATTCATGACCCAAAAAAATTTAATCCTAGTAAACAATAATTGGCAATCAACGCAAATCCTCCTTGACACAACCAATTCAAGTAAATCAACCTCTTGCCATGTTTGTGCTAACTTGTCATAGCTGGCCAATAAAGCCAAACGGATAGGTCCCAAAACAAATTTTTTTTTTAATAAAAAAATCTTAAAGAACCAAACACTTGCCCAATCAAGCAGACCAACATAATTCTCTCTACGAAGATATTTCATATTGTTCTTTCTAGTGATAATTTCCAATACGACAACCCCAACACTATAAACATCTTATTTATGGGTTAAAATACCCTATAATGCATATTTCGGTGCAATGTACCTCTGTACAAGAAACATAATTTTGTTATTATAAATTAAAATATTAGCTTTTTAGTACAATTCCAACATTAAACAGTAGTTTTAAGTGGTAAATTCCAACAATGAATGACTTCATTTGGCAGTTTGCAAGCATTTCATACAATTTTCAAGATCAAAACTTTATTAGTTCGTTTAAGAACATTCAGATATATTTTTAACAATGCAAGGCATTGTAGGGATAAAAAGTTACTGAAAACTGAAATGTATAATTCTAAACCATAACATCATAATTACTAGAAGCAAAATTCGCCATATAGCTAAAACCAAGTCACTTTGCATGGGCTTGTAGCCAAGCAAAAATCAAGTTGGTTGCCTGGTTGAGTTTTGGTGTGGGCTTTTGTATGGTGGGCCACATTGATTCTATATTATACATGTATTATGTAACAAAATAAACATAGGAGGTTACGCATTGAATTTCTGGTAGTAGATCCATAATTAAAAAAGTGTTTATCACTAAGACAAAAGACAGTTTTGGCGACTAAATTTTTAGTTTCCAAAAGTCAATTTTGGTCGCCAAAACCTTTTGCCGACTAAATTTTTTGGTCGGCAGCTTTATCGTTGAAAGATTGTCGGGGAAAGTAATTGGCGATTAAAAAAGATTTAGTTGCTAAAAGCACACAATTGGCAACCAATAGTTTAGTAGCCAAAAGATTTCAATTAAATTTAACATGATATTTTCAACGACTAATATTTTGTGTCGCCAAAACCTAAATTGTTTAGCTACTAAAATTTTAGTCGCTTAAGGTGTAACATTTTCTGTTTTGGCTACTAATAGGGTGTGCTTGATTGGACGGACTGGATAAGGGGGATTACAATCCATCGGACTTGAGTCCTGGGACTGTGAATCCCCCGGACTATTTGGTTGGATTGGATATGTATCATGTGTTTGTTTTTTCATGGGATTATATGTCTGGAAATGACTATTTTTAGTGAATCCAACTTTTGGTTGGACGGACTGGATAGGATAAATGAACAAAAGACTATTTTACCTTTTTCAATTGTTTACTAAGTAATAGCAATATTAAACATATCTTTAATATTTTAATTATTTTTAGCTAGATTAAATAAAAATTTATTTTATTTTATTTTTTATACAATTAAATAAATTTATTTTTTAAAAATTAAATAAATAAAATATTAATAAAAATATATGTTATTTTTTTAATTAAAATTTTAAATAAATTTGTTTTTAAAAATAATAATAATTAAACAATAAAATTAAATAAAACATCTATTAACATTTAAATAATGAAAGTAAATAAAATATAAACAAAATTTTAAAATAAAACATCAATAAAATATCTATAAAAAATTATTTAAAAAAATAAATAAATAAAACATCAATAAAAAGTTAAATAAAATTATTTTATTTTAAATTGAGACATTTAAATTTTATTGAATTTTACTAAATATAATACATAATTAAATAGTAGAGGGTCAAAATGGTCATTTAACCACCTAATTCCAACAGTAAATAGTCCTTCCAAAATTGTCCCACACCCCCCCTAGGATAGTATAATCCCCCATATGGGAGATAAGGAGTCTGGCCAGACTCTATGTCCGGCGGACTAAAAAAAAAACAAACGTCGGATTAGATGCTTCCCTCGGATTACAATTCGCACAGTAAATAATTCCCCCCTTATCCCTCCAATCAAACACACCCATAGTTTAGTAGCCAAAAGCTTTTTTCAGCGACTAATATTTTTTGTCCCCAAAACTTAAATTGTTTAGCTACTAAAATTTTCATCGCCTAATAAGGTCTAATATTTTCTGTTTTGGCTACTAATAGTTTGGTCGCCAAAAGTGGTATTTCCCTTCTTTTTTTTTTTTTGGCTACTAAATTATTAGTCGCCTAAAGTCTTATGTGTTATGGCTACTAAATATTTAGTCACTAGAAGATTTGATTTGATTTAATTCATTTTTTAGCTACTAACTATATAGTCGCTAAAAATATGACTCTATTTTTGGCTACCAATTGTTTAGTCGCCAAAAACATCATTTTATGTTTTTTTTTTTTTGATTAATTTGTCCACCCCCACAACCTGTATATATTCCATGCAACCTGTACGAGATATACAAACTAAACAATACATATATTATCACCCATTCAACAATCTACATCCATTTCACTTCCAACCATATAAAAATTAATAATTTTAAATGTCAAATTCCAAACAAATCAAATATATTCCAATTTAAAATAATAATTCCATACAAAACAAATAATCATAGGGAAATTTTGTCCTCCATACACAAAAATATATCTACTACTATGCCAAATGGCCATTTGGCATGGTACAAAATACCATGGTAATCTGTACCACGACAAAAGGTAATCAATATATGACAACAATAATTATCTGTTTGATGGCAAAAATATTATGCACCCCGCTATAGACACCCCATTTTTGACCGCCCCTAAGACTTGGGCACTTTATTCCAAACACTCGATGATGAAAGTTACATTGTGCAATCTTTTGAATTCTCAACAAAGAAATTTGGATTCAAGCTCTAATCCCAAACCTTACACCCCATTTTTGGCCAAACTATTTTAGACCTTAAAACCCTTCTTTCAAAATATTTTTCCAAATGCTTCTACGATGTTCCGAGGCTGCATTTCGTTTAAAACATTGCACTTTTCGGTAAACTGAGCAAGGACAAAGTGGAAATAAATGGAAGGGAGGTGAAATTTTTGAAAAATATTTAAAAACATCTTAGTTATAGGTTTGGAATTGAAGGAAATAGGAGGGAAGGGAAGAAAACTAGTTGGGGAAGAGGTTGGGCATCAAACCTTTAAGAAAGAATGAGCATCCTTCACTAAATTAGGCATATCTCTCTGACCATTTAGAATTTAAATGTGAGGCTATCACCATTAGAAAGTATACTTCCAGGGCTTCAATTTCGACTCAAGAATCACCTAAAATCGAGTTCGAATAAGGGAGATATACCCATTTGAAGTTGGGCCTGAATGCAAATTTTTGGAGCCGGCCGGCACCATTTAGTGCCAACCGGCTTTCATTTAGTGCCGGCCAGCTTTTAAAATTTGTCCAAAATGCCTTTTTAGACCCAGCCTTTCATTTTTGGGCATGGCCGAGTGTTTTGGGGCCAGCCAGCTCTTAATAGTGTCGGTCGACACTCAATAGAGCCAAACAGACAGCTGGCGGGAATTGGACAAATATCTTTGTTTGAAGATATTTTCAACCAAATTGGCTCAAATTCTATAAATAGGACCTCACACTTCAATTTGAATGTTAAAAAACCTTCCAAGAGGCTTAGGCATTGATAGAACATCCATCTTCCTTCCAAAGGCTTCCTTGACTTCATATCACCTTTTAGCTATACATACATAATGCATACACCATTAGAGCTTGTTCTTGGAGCTTTTTGTTGAGATTGCAACCTAAGTTTCACGAACTTGAGGGTGTTTAGGATCAAGTTTGTTTAACTACAAGCACCCTCTCTTTCAAGAGGTATAACTTTTGCATCTTCTTCCTTACTTCTCTCTCATTCTTTTCCTCTCTTTTCCTTGCTTTATACACTGCTATTGGACTGGTTTGAGAGGCTGAAATATGTGATTAAAATTTGCAAAAAGTGGAGTGTTTAGCCACCCCTCCTTAGGCTTTGTTCCATAGCCTTTTTCTTACTTTCTCTTGCTTTTACCACTATTTTCTTGGCTTACAAACTGATTTTCAGAGTTTAAAAAGGCTGGAAAATGTGATTTAAAAGTTCCAAAAGTGGAGGGGTTAGCCACCCCTCCTTAGTCTTGCTTACTAGTTTTGTACCTCCTTGTTTTTCCCTATGTTCTGTGCTCTTTTAACATGATTTTAACCACTGTTTTTGGACTATTTTAGAGGCTAAAATATGTGATTTGAAGTTGCAAAAGTGGAGGGGTTGGCCACCCTTCCTTAGGCTTGCTTACTTTGTTCTCTTTAATCTTTGCTTATTTTTTCTAGCTTTTCAAACTATTTTCAGCTTGCTTTTGGTAGGGGTGCAACTCGGGCGGGTTCGGTCGGGTTGGGAGTCTGCCCAAGCCCGACCCGAATTGCCCAGAGCAGTGCCCAAGCCCGCCCAAGCCCGAACATGAACCCGAGCTTTGCTGCCCAAGCCCGGCCCAAGCTTTGTATTTTGAACTCGGGTTAGCCCGAATTGCCCAGAAACTTGTAGGTAGATTTGTTTTGAAACCTGTAGGTAGAATTGATAATTAACAAAGAATTGAGAATTATTCAAAGTTATTTTCTGGTCACCAAAAAATAAAAATTAAAAATTCAGACTAATTCTTTTACTTAATTTATATATATTATATAATTTATATAATATATTAAATTTAATTTGGGTTCGGTTGCTCGGGTTGGCCATTGGTTCTGCCCAAGCCTGGCCCGAATTACAATTCGGGCATCAAAAATTTGCCCAGGCCCGTCCAGATTACAAGATATAGTTGCCAAAGCCCTAAAAAAACTCGAGCTGGGCTCGGGTTGCTCGGGTTGAGCCCGCCCGAGTTGCACCCCTAGCTTTTGGGGTAGTTTTGTCACTTTTTTTTTTTTTTTTGGTTTTAGGGGCTGTTTGACTCATTTAATTAATTTATGCTTTGAATATCATGTGTGTAGTGCAAGTTTGCTTGTCTAGCTTGTCCTCTCCTATTTGTGTTGACTTTATTCCCCTTTTTGGAGTAGTTTTGTCACTGTTTTACACTTTAGGAGGCTATTTAGGGCTGTCCTAATTTATTTAATTAACTTATGCTTTGAATATATAGCTTGTTGTATTGTAAGTCCTCATGACTTCGGTTGTTTAGGCCTTAGACATTGAGTCATTTGAGTTGATCGTCTTTCTTTGCTTAATTTCCATATCAAGAGTCTCATTTTAAAAAAGCAACTTCGCATGATCATCTCTGCAACCTCCCTCTTTTCTTCTTTTATTTTGTTTGAGAGTTATTTCAAATGATCGATGGTTATTCAAAGCATAAAAAAGAAACCTATGCTAAATGGCTTAATCTCTACAGAGGTTCATCGTCAAGGTGTAGTCTCCCTTTCATGCTATGAATCACCTCTCATTTGACATTGCTTCTCATTTAGTGGACTTAATTATCACTTTGGAAAAATGAATTAAAGAATGGAATGGACTAAGAAAATTGGCTTAAAATAAACCAACCAACATAAAGAAAATGAGTTATATTGCTTGGGTTCAACCGGACGTTATGCCGAGTCCATCATGTCAAGGGTCGTCATACGTTAACTTATGATGTTTTGATGAACCTTGAAGCGTCTCTACCTCCCTCTTTGAGCTCACTCCATGATAGGAGGGAGGGGTGGTTGTTATTCATTGCATTCATTGATTTTTGTCCAAAATCATATTCGAAGTCATCAAGCAACCAACTTGCTCATTGATGATTTTGGAAACGACTTCGTTCTTCTCTTGAGGCTTTCCATGATAGAGAAGAGCAGAAAGGACAAACATGGCCTGGAAAGGCTCTGTCTTCACTGTTCTCACCTCAGAGCACAAAACATTTTTGGCATAAACTTTAGTGTTGGCCGGCACTTTTTGGGTCCGGCTAGAGCTCATTTGGGGCCGGCCGGCTCCCAATGTTTGGCAAGCACTGAGCTTTTGGCAGAAACAAAGGGCAGTGGTTGACGGTGAGGCAAAGCAGTCTGGGCAGACAGAGCAGTTTTTGGACACTGTGCGTACGAGCATTGTGCATCCTTGCTATTGTTTGATGTTAATCATTGTAATAATTATTGTTGTAGTTAATTATTATTGTTGTAATTAGTCTTGTTGTACTTATTATTGTTGTTTATTTGTAATTGTTATGACTACTTAGCTAGTTATTTCATTTATTCGAATTTCTAATAGTTAGTTTATTTCGGACATTTGGACACTTATTTGCACCCTCCTGCGTGAGGGCAACACATGTAATAACGTGTATGTCTTCCAATCCCCATTTCTTTCTCCCCTTTATTTACTCTTTCTTCCTTTTATTTACCAGCTTATAATGGTAGCATAGAGCATCACGTTTACTTAGCATTCCCATGTTTGCATACACTCGTCTCGCATGCATTTGGATTCGGCTCACCATACTAACCAGTGTCAATTTCAACTCCATTTGTTTGAATATGTGATTTATCACATGTCTTGAATTGAATCACATACCATGCTCATAGTCGAGCCTATAAAAATTGCATAAATGTGTGAGTTGCATTAGTCACATTGTATTGTTTAGGAACATGCATATTTTCTAATCATTTTTCTTTATTTGGCTTGCCTTGGAGTACTAGGTGAGCGTTTATTACTTTAGCATCTTGCATTGCGTGTGATTGTTACCATGTCAAGCATGTTTTCCATGTGGTTAAGTGCTTAAGTTATATAATTGTTTGAATGCCGGTGGATGAAGGCTAATTGCTAAAATTGGGATAAATTGAGTAATGTACATACAAACTCACCTTTTCAAGTGATGAGTATCAAAAACAATTTTCAAACAAACATGAAATATGAGCGTTCCAACTTTTTGAAATTGGTCTATACTTGCGTGCATCACCTAGTAAAGTTAGCCTAATAAATCGAAACAAGAGCATATAATGTAAATAAGAATCACATCATAATTAGTAGAGGCCGATCTTTGATCGGGTGAGTGGGGTGCTCAATTCATGACCTTCCCCTCTCATACCTAAGTTCCCGAGCCGAGACACTTTGGTGATGACGGACATGTGGCCTTTGGCACGAGTCACGGGTTTCCTAAATTTTTCAAAAATATTTTGGTGGCGACTCTGTAATCTAGCAAAGCAGTCCATTTTTGGCATTTGATTCAAACATCGATTTTCCAAAAGAATTGCTAGATTTAGACTCTTTTGTGTCTTCACTGTTTCACATTGCACTTGTGAAATCAGATTCAGAACCACGAGAGTCCGAATTGTAGGGCTAGTCATATTTGAAAGGAGCACGAAAAGTAAGCTACACCCACCAAAAGTATTCTATACAATTAATACAAATCTACATAAAAAGCAAAGGACGACAAAAAGTAGGAGTATACAATTGTGTAAATTGTCCTCCGTACACAAAAATGGAATATCCACAACTCCATGCCAAAAGCCATTTACAAAAATAAATAAATAAATAAATACACCCATTAGTCCCATATAGCATTTGAGGATAATGTCACACCCCTTGTCCATTCACAGAACTTTATCCTAACATTCCTAATTTAATATTGGTTTAACAATTTATTGCCTTATTACTTTTCCTCCACCAAGGCTAGAGTAGCTTCTCTTTTCTTCCATTTCTGTGACAACCCCGATCCGTAATTAGCCATTAATCCGTAATTAAGAATACTAATTAAGTGGTTAAGTGAAATTATGTGTTAATTATATGTTTTGCATGCTACATAAATTTACATTTGTCTGTTGTAGGAATATCTATCTGAATTTCTGTTTCGATATGGAATTTGAAGGCCTTATCAGCGACCTAGGTTTACGTATTATTTGGGATTTTTACAATTTTATGATCAGTTTATTTTCGGAATCAAACAATTAGAATAAATGACAATTAATTAGTCTAAGCTTAATGGGCCTATATAAGGCTAATGTGGAGTCTAACACTCATTCTACAACATTCCACACTTCCCTTCTTTGAGTTCAATGTGGGAGAGAGGGAGAAACATAGGAGGAAAGTGAAATCAAGAAGAGAAGAGGAAACAATTGCTAAGAACTTATAGAGAATTGAAGGCATTAGACAAGGAGTTGCTAAGATTCTAAGAACTAAGAATTTAAGGTAAGAAATCAAGCCTCTAATTATACTTGAGTTGACTAATTGTAGAATCCAAAGTGAATTGGCTGATTAATCACAAGAATTAAGCTAAGACTGGAGAATTAAAGTTAAGTACATGCATGCATGCATATTTCTTTGCATTTTGAAGTTGTTTTCCAAAGGATTCCCACATGCATGTAATTATTCTAGCTTTGTTTTGAAAATTCATCATGTTTCATACCATTTCATTCTAATTGTTCATGATTTAAAGAGTTGGAGCTCAAAACATTGCATGCATTTGCTATACATTAAGTTTAAGGCTTGGTTTTGAAGAATTCACTTGCTTTTGGGCCTTGATTTTGTAAATTGAACTTTATCTCATGATGTTACATAAATTTCTAACTGTTATCTCAAGTTTTGGCCCAAAAGAATGAGTTTTGATGCATTGGAATTAAGTTTTGAAGTTGAAGCAACAATCTGGGAATTTCAGAATTCGCTTGAGCGATGAAATCTTCGCTCAAGCGCACATTTCGTGCTCTTAGTACTTTTGCAGAGTTTGATGGTTGGCTCGAGTGACCACCCTTTATTTTCAGTCTTGGCTCGAGCGACCAAGAAGTTGGCTCGACCGTAAATTTAGAGCATCCAGTACTTTTGCAGACCAAGGGGTTCGTTCAAGTGGCCAAAGTTTCACTCGAGCGAACTGTCCTATCTTCCAAAATTTTGCTAAGTGTCTCAAAGTGCATAATTGCATCCTCATTGCATTCTAGGCATTTTTAAGCCATGATTAAACTATTATAATAAGGATAAGAATTATAAACACACCTAGAAGGAAATATAATAAGTTGGGACATTTACAGACTGTGTTTCAAGTGTATCTGTTACGTGGTTGTGTAGGTCACGTGCCAATATCCATCTAATCTGCTTCCGGAGCTATCTGTGAGTAACAACCTTGTAAAGATATGTTTAATTATAAGTATTTTCTGACTGATATGATAAGCTTTGTTTTCTGAAATGATATTTTCTGTATAGATGAATGATTGTCCAATTTCTGAAATGTATCGTGGCATCCTTAGCATCATGTGTATCTGTTATCTGTTACCTAGTATCAGGGTTTCAGGTGGGTTCCATTCATGGAATTGATTATGCATAATCAATTATCTGATCTGCACATGAGTCTTAATGACCATCTCATGTGAATATGGGTCTTTATGACCACCTACTCTGAATATGTATAAGAATCTGTTTTTGATCTGAATTTTGATTTTTGAATCTGTTATGGACTTCATTCATCAAAACCTTTACTCTGTTGTCATTCACTAAGCTCCAACTCATTATTTATATTATGTATGTAGGTGATTAGGCACATGACCAGGCTTGAGACATCCAGTCTGGATTTGTTTTGTGATTAATTCTTAAGCTCTTATTTTCTTTGTTTATTTTGTAAATAGGGCTAAATCCCTTTTTGTTTATCTGTACTTGTGGTGACGCATGTATGACGTCATAAGATATGTAAATATAAGTTTAAATTTTCTGTCCCATATAAGTCTGCATAGCTCGATGGACATTGTATTTTGATATTTGCTTCCACTAGCCCCTTACTTTGTGATTTTGTTTTCGAGGCCTTCGGTAATCTTAGGATTACTGGCCAGTTACAATGTTAAACCTATAGAGACGAGTTTGGATTGTGACAATGTCCTTCTCTCATTTATTTTTTATTCTTGTTTTTTCATGGTTAGATTCAGAAATGCTATAAAGTATGCTTATGTGGAGTTGGAGGAATCTCGTAGAGCAAGTCAGGTTAAGCATGTGTGATATATGCTTTCTTTTTCCTAGCTAGATTTCTTGGGTGTTTGTTTTTTCAATATGGTTCAATTTTTATGCAGCCTGCAAGCATAATTCTATGAAAGCCTTTTAGGGGACAACACTATCACATATGCAAGTATGGACTTTCAATTTTTTACTAGACATTATTTTCATTACATGTACTATAATTAATGTACTGTTGCCACCAAAAAAAAAAAACTGAGATGTCTGTCTTGTATACTCAAATTTGGATGGGTTAAGAACAGTACATAACCTTTTTAATGACAATATGATAATTTATTTGCTTAATCATGCAGAGTGGTTGAAAACCAAAGTAAATATTTGTGTATTATGAAATTTGTAACTTTGTTAGGACATGTCAAGGTAATTGTAGTTTGTTTTTCTTTTCTTAGTCAAGTTGTGCTAATGCAAATGTGTCTCATAGATCTCATAAAATTTTGGTTCTCTGACATTGGCATTCTTTAAATCTCTACCTCATTTTCTTTTTTACCTTTGTATGGCTTTGTTTGATTGCTGGAAAACCTGGCCAATTCCCAAGGGATTGTGGAACAACTTCAAAGCTGAATAAATAAATAAATTGCAGTGATTTTCCTTTTCAAATCCTTTTGTTATAAATAATTATATATTCAAGAATTTCCATTTTTTGTTTACAATTCCTCATTTATTTTAACAACATAGGGAGTGTCACGACCCAAACCCACACCTATTAGGTTTAGCGTCGTAACCGGTCAGTAATCTGAGATTACCAAAGGCCTTCCTGTACAAATCAAAATAATTGGGGCTAGCGGAAGCTTAATATAAAAATATATATCACAAGTAGTCCAATGAGCTGTGATTCTTTATGAAATAATACATGCACATGACGTTAATTTATCCACTTTATATTACATACATCACATCTTGTACAAAAACATTTATGGGCGAATTACACTAACGGTCTCAATAGTTTGGGGCTTGTGTCACTTTGGTCCCTGACTTTTCAATTGTGACACATTTGACCCTGAATTTTGAATCTTGATTCCATTGCCCAATTTCAAGGGCAAAATCATCAATTTGATAAAATATAAATGAATTTGAAAAAAATAAATGTTAAAAAAATATTTTGGAATTTTTAAAAATTATTTCTACCAACCAAAGCTAAAATTATGTAAAATTGATAAATCTTTTACACATTAATTTATTTATTTATTTTATCAAATTAATTTTTATTATGTGTTTGGATGATGATCATGTAATAGGTGATTTTTTGTTTTTAATGTGTAATCGATATATTTAATATATGAAATGTTTTTAGTTTTGGACTTTTTTAGATTTTTGGCTAAAAAAGCACAAAAAGAAAAAATTGGCTACATAAGCCAATAAGACAAAATGTCACATCCAAATTATAATCATTACACTTTTTCTCTCACAAAAGTCAAAAAAGCCAAACCAAACAAGGCTAAAAAATCCAGGCTAAAAAAGTCCCAACACAAAAAAGCCAGCTTAAAAAACTAATGCCAAACGAAGGCTTAATGGATTGGTTTAATAATAATATCAAAGTTGTCGCCATATTTGACTTTTAGAAAAATAAAAACTAATTTAATAAAAATAAAAACAACCACCCATTACATGATCATCATCTAAACACATAATAAAAATTAATTTCATAAAATAAATAATTTAATCAATGTGTAACAGATTTATCAATTTTACATAATTTTATCTTTGGTGAGTAGAAATAATTTTTAAAAATTCAAAAATATCTGTTTGACATTTATTTTTGTCAAATTAATTTATATATTATCAAATTGACTACTTTGCCCTTGAAATTAATTAATGGTATATTCAATTGTCTTTATGTGAAACAAGATTCAAAATTCAGAGTCAAATATGTCACAATTGAAAAGTCGAGGACCAAAGTGACATGACCCAAACCCGGCCCTATGGGTTTAGCACCGTAACCGGCCAGTAATCCGAGATTACTGAAGGCCTGCTTAACAGTAGAACAGTAAAACATAGTTCAGGGCCTGGCGGAAGTCAATACAGTAAATAAATAATGTCCAATGAGCTGTGACAGTCTGTATGCCAAAAGATTTTTCATACATACATGCAGTCAGAGGCAAAACAGTGTATACATTATATACAATCATTCAGTACGGGGACTTAATCCCTATTAAACAGTACAACAGTGCTAACAGTCGATACAGTAGACAAAACAGTGCAGAAGGGGGGAAAAACTAAAACACCCCTACGCCTTAGCATAACAGGCTCGGAACCTCGCAGTGAGGCACATAGGCTGGCTTGACAAAACTGGAGTTTACCATGACGCTTCTAGCAACGGTCCGGTGCCTGTACACCTACATATATATATGAGCAGTGAGCTAAAGCCCAGTGAATAACATAATGTGTAAAGAGGTTAAGAATGAAATGTCCTTACAGTAATGAAAATAGTTCATTAAACAGTATTTCAGTCTTTCAGTCAGAACAGTTATTTAGTCATATGTGGTACATCCATTAGCATAGCAGTAAATAGTAGGTCTTAAAGACCGAACAGTAATGATGGCCAATCATTCAATAAACAGTAATGGTTCCACGAGGGAACCGATAGAGATCTCTGTAACAGTAACAGTCAGTAACAATAGGTGCTAAGGATGCCACAGTACAGTTCAGAATATAGGACATACATTCATTCAGTAAATAATACCAGTTCAGTAAACAGTTCAGTTCAGTATTCAAAAGATAATCATTTTGAACATATCTTTACACAATTGTTACTCACAGAGTTCTGGGCTACAGTAAGCTAGAGCGCGTCCCCAGTCGCCAACCCTACACAGTACACAGGTTGAACACACACTAAGCTACACAGTTGGGAAATATCATAACTCAATCCCTAATTTGCCTTGGTGTGTTCTACATTTATATCCTCATTAAGATGTCTTAAACTAGGCCTAAGAATGCCTAGGATGGGATGAGGATGCAAAGATGCATTCAGAAAGCAGTTTCAGAATTTTCAAAAAAATAGTTCCCCGCTCGAGCGCAGGTTTCCCCGCTCGAGCGGACATGCAACAAAGGTCCCCACTCGAGCAGCAACTCCCCCGCTCGAGCGCGTGACACAAGCCTCCGCTCGAGCGTACAATACTCCGCTCGAGCGGACTGTAACTCAGTAAGAGATGCTAGGAGCTCGATTTCCCCGCTCGAGCAGCACTTCCCCCGCTCGAGCGGACGATCAAAATGTGGGAATTCCAGATTTGCACTCCAAGATCAAAATCAAGTTTTGATGCATAAAAACCGATCCTCTTGGGCTAATTTTCTGGGAAATACTTGTAAACACATAAAATAACATGTTTCAAAAGTCAATTGAAGAAATCAAAGCCCAAGGGTGTTTAATTCAAACTCAATTTCAAACCATTTTCCAAGAACAATGCTCAAGTAGGACATGCATGGATTAAACTCATCTCAAAGCTTCAATTCTTGCTCTAAAGAGCTCAAACCTTTCAAAACAAGGTGAAAACATGGACTTAAGCATAAATATGAACATGCATGCAACCTTTTGCCATGAAATCAACTTACTAATTATCAATACCAACATGCATGCAAGAATTAAACTATAATTCAACATTATAAGCCATATCTTGGCTTTAAACTTTAATAATCCTCTAAACCATGCAAGAATTAACTTAAAGGCACAATTAAGAGGTTGTATTCCTCACCTAAGTCTTCAATTAGAGGTATGGAGGCTCAATTGCAAACTATACTTCAATTCTTCAAGTTGTCTAAGCCAAACACTCAAGAACACTCAAACCTCTCACTCCCTCTCTCTCTAGTTCGGCAAGGAGCTCTCAATGTGGCTGAAGAAAATGTTGCTTCAAGGTGTAATAAGGCTCAACATAATAATAAACAAAGGCCCCACTAGATGGCAATTTCGTAAATAAGGCCAACTCTTGTAATTTACATCATTTGATCTAATTTAATCATACCAAATCGATTTTCAGATAAATATGCCATAAAATCACATTAATTATGATGAACACAGAACATCAATCAATTTTCGATTTGGCCGCCGATAAGGCCTTCAATTTGCAGTTTAATGCATAAGACGAAAACAAATAATTTGGCAGTCAAACAGATAGATTATGCATTTAAACAGTTACAGTCAATCAATCAGTCTCGAATCTCAGTCAGTCAGTTCAATATTTTAATCAATTCAATTATCGATCATAATCGGTCTCAGTTTAGCAGTAAACAGTGACAATATCAGTAATCAGTGGTCAATCAGTGATCAGTGATGAGGGTTGTTACACAAAGTGACATGAGCCCCAAACTATAGAGACTGTTAGTGTAATTCGCCCAACATTTATATACATATACACATATATCAAAATCTCATCATCATGATAAAAAACTTGACAACGGTCTTCTAGACATAGCCTCAACTCAGAGGCACCAAAACAAAATTCCAAAGGCTTTAAATGGTGGCTCGACTAAAGGATTCCTTCTAGGCTTGCTTTTCCTGACGTTGACCTATACATACATATACACAAGGTGAGCTAAAACCTAGTGAATAACATTAAAGTAAAGGGGTTAGTGAACAAATTCCAACTATATCATATCCGTAAAACAAATCATATCACAATCATTTTCATATTTGAACATAATAATGGTACATCCAACAGAATAAAACATATCGTTTTCCAACTAGAGTAATCGGTTCCGGATACCGATTAAACACATCACTACGTTATCATGTGGCTAAGGAGATCTCGTAATCACATATATTTTATGGACCCGCCTTAACATGTTGTCCTCCATGACTTGGGACCATTCTTTGAATGCCATAGTAGATTCAAAACAGGACATTCGTTCACTTAAGCAAAATAATGTTTCAAAAACATAACATATCAAATAGCATTTCAAATATATTCCATAATATCAAATCTTTATAGTAATGTTACTCACAGACTTGGTCAGTGCAGAAACATAACCAAGCATAAAATTTCATAACATATTCAAATCAAAACTCATGACTTTAAATCAACCTTCAAATTCCCATGTAAAAACAAATCAACTCTTGAATGGAAATATAACTTTAGAAACATGAAAGTTTGAACTCCAATTCTCAAAATTCATGGGTTTCCTTCTCAATTGAAGAACCATGCAAGATTTCACATGTATGAACAAAAATTTCATGAACTCGTGCCATGTATGTCAATATCTTGAGCTATTTCCTATAATTCCTCTCTTTAAAGATCATGTGGGTTTCTAACATCAACTTACACCATTAAACCCTTAGATTGTTAGATTTCATGGGTATTATGACTTGAACTCATGAAATTAGAGGGAAAATCTTGCCTTAGATGGTTAAATTGGTGAAGATTTGGCTTAATCCCCCTTGTTCTTCTTGTTCTTCTTGTTTCCTTCTTCTTGAGTTCTCTAGAACTCTCTCTCTCTCTCTCTCTCTCTCTCTCTCTCCTCTCTCTCTCTCTCTCTACGTTTTTATGTCTCCAAGAATGAAGATATTTTGTTGAGTCTCTCAACTAAGGCCCATATATATATATATATATAATATTTAATTAAATCCAATTAATTCATTCTGAATCAAATTTTTTATTGAACTTCTCATTAAGTCCTAAAAATCATGTTGATCATAAATATGTACTCAATTTTGATTTTTGTCGCCTCTCAGACCTTCAATTTTCAGTTTAAAGTTGTAATTTCAACAGGTTTTCCTACAATCAACCGATATAAATTCAAATCCTTCTAATTCACATGAAATTTCATAACAACACATAATCATTTAGCTCATAACAATGCAATTAGATGATTATTTAATCAAATACATTTCGGGTCGTTACAGGGAGGGTAATGGATCATGATATATTGTGGTTCCACATATATTATGCCAACTCCCAACCTACATGTGCTACTTACATGTCTTCTATCCCCATAGGTCTTATTTGTCACGAGGAAGCTACCCGTGACATCCGTAGAGAAGTTTGGGGGTCGTTTTACATTTTTGCCCCCAAAACGCCTTTTTTCGACTAAGTTTAAGGCATTTTTTACTCCAACTCTCAACCTACATGTGCTAATTACATCCCGTCTATCCCTACAGGTCCTATTTGTCATAACGCAGCTACCTGTGACATCCATAGAGTGGTTTGGGGGCCGTTTTGTATTTTTTCCCCTGAACGGCCTTTTTCAACTAAGTTTAAGGCGTTTTTTACTCTAACTCCCAACGTACGTGTGCTAATTACATGTGGTTTGTTTCCAGAGGTCCTATTTATCACAAGGAAACTGCCTCTGACATCCACAGAATGGTTCGGGGGCTGTTTTACAATCAGGTCATGTAACTTGTCTATTCATGTTCATAATCCATTTGGGTTTTTCTCACCATCTTGATTGAAAGTGGACAATACATTCTGTAAAAGTTAATTTCTGTTACTAAATAGTTTAGTATTAGAATACCCTCCGTCATGTCCCAAATTCAAGCTCATGAGCTTGAATTTAGGATTTCTGTCTAGAAATCAACACAAAATGAACACAAAATTTTAGATTTTGAGTTAAGAAATCAACACACAATTAAACAACAGAAATCATATAAAACCCTAGAGCAAGTGTGAGAAATGGAGAAATAGAGGAAGAGTGAGAGAGAGAGAGAGACTGAGATGGACAGAGAGGGATAGAGATTGAGAGCGATAGAGAGGTGTAACATGCCTGAGGGGGTTCCCGCGCGCGTTAAACAGTTCGGATTCCCGAGATCTCTTTGATCTAGTCTCACAAGTGCAATGTGAAACATAGATGAGAGTCCAGATTTGGCAACTTTTATTGAAAATCCATTTTATTGCCATTTTGTCAAAAATGGACTGCGTCATCAGATTTCAGAGTCGCCACCTAATATTTTGGGAAATTAGGAAACCCATGACTCGTGCCAAGGCCACTGTTCGTCGTAACCAAGGATGCTTGGCTCGGAACCTTAGGTATGAGAGGGGAATGTCAATAATGAGCACCCCCGCTCACCCGATCAAAGATCGGCCTCTACTAAACCATGATATAAATTTTATTTTCTTTATATGTTCATGTTCTGATTATTTAGTAAATCCTAAAATTTACTATGTGAAGCATACAAGTATAGACTAGTTTGCTCAAATTGGAACAATTCAATTTCATGTTTGTTTGTCGAAAAAGGTTTGAATTTGCCACTTGACAAAGTGGGCTTAAAGTTTGTGAATTTGCCATCACAAAGTGGGCTTAAAACGTACAATCTTTGAATCGTTCCAATTTAAGCAACAAACCTTCATCCACAGACATTCAAACAGTTTATCATTTAAGCAATTAGCCTCATGGTATGATGCTAAACATAATAAGAAAATTATGTATAAGCGGGATGCTAAAGCATAAAAACTCACATATTTATCGACGTCCCGCGAACGAGCTACAAAACAAAGTTAAAAAATATGCATGATTCCTAACTATACAACACATGTGATATGCAATTACTAGGCTCGACTACTAATATGGCATGTGAAATGATTTGATCGCGTGAAGTCTAAGCATGTATTCAAAGAAGTATTGAAACGACAATGCGAATTGGAATGATGAACCGAGCCCCGGTGCATGCAATACAAGTGGATGCAAACATGAGTATGCTAAATTAAACATGATGCCCCTAAACTAACCATCATAAGCTAATAAATAAAAGGGAAAAAGACGTGGGGTTGGAAGACATTCACATTATTACAAGTTTGCGCCCTCACGCAGGAGGGTCCGAACTACAACAAAAAAGGTCTATGGTGACGAAAACTCATGACGAAAAAATATTTCGTCTCCAAATATACATGTTTTAGTGATGAAAATAAGATTGTCTCTAATTATACTATTTTTAGAGACGAAAACAAAATTTCGTCACCAAATGCATAAAATAAATAAAATAATAGGTGAAGAGGATCGAGGCATGCATATATTTGTTATATTGATACATCACTACAATGTGTATCATTTGTGAAGTATGGAAGTGTTTTGTTATATTGATACAGCACCAAATGTGTATCGTTTGTGAAGTATGAAAGTGGTTTTATGCGTTATTGATACAACACCAAAATGAATATCTGTCAAGAATTTTGAAAGTAATTGAATGATGAGTTATAATCTCATTAGGTTATTTGGGCCAGGTTCTGAGCCTTGTTTTCAAACTGAAAGTTGAATAAGAAATGGAAACTGAAATGTAACATGGGCATGATTGTCATGAAACTGTAATATGGCATGAGTTGGAATATAAGTGTGGATCATCTGTTGAATGCTATTATTTTAGTCATTGTTTATAGTTGGTTTAGTGTATTTCTACTGGGCTGTGGCTCACCCTATATGGGACATCATTTTCAAGTACAGGTAGCATGCCACCTCCAAGGACATAGCTTGGAAGGCTAGATGCCGACAGACTTTTCTGTTCTTTTGTTTTCTTTTGATATATTACATGTATATCAAGCCAAGGGCTTTCTTTGTATAGAGTTAGCACTCTCTTTTTGTAACCAAGTGTTGACTTGGAAAGTTGTAAGCCCATAGGGCATTTACTTTTGTTGTCAACATGTAATACATTTTGTAATGATTACTCTGATGGAATATATTTATGCTTTATTCTCTTATGTCTAAGCATGCTATTGTTGGATGATTTATGGGTTTATTTTGAGGGCGTTACAACTTGGTATCAAAGCGTACTGGGTTTGAATACTTTGGGTACGTGGGAAGTGATTAGTATCACAATGGGTTTGTCTCGCTTGTTAGAGGCTTAGATGTAGTGTTATGTGCTTATGTGATAACATGTTTCTGTGATTGTTTGGGTATGGAATTTAGTTTCTAGGATGTTGATTGGATCCTTGGGTTTCTGTGAGTCTTGTTGGAAAAGCACTTGATCAATGCTGTTTCTAAGCGGAACTCTAGTAATGCCTCGGGACTATCATTATCCGGAAATAAAATTCGTAAGTGCTTATGTGTTTATGTGCTTACGTGGAGTGAATTACAGTTGTCCATGCTTTAGGACGCGAGTGTTGTAGCTTCGGCACATTTGTGAATGTGCTAACGTTCTTCGTTACCTTTATTAGGGTGTCAGGACAAGGACGAGGACGTGGTAGGCGTGGTAGGCAGGAAAGGCCTTTATCGGATGATAATCCGGCGCAGCAGGAGGTGGTTGGCTAGGCCAATGTAGCCAAGCCAGCAGGTCAGGAGGCTATGGGCGCTTTAGCCTGTGGGATAGCCAAAGCTTTGAGGGAGTCTATGGGAATTCTCAGAGCTGAGAATCCAGTTCAGGCTCAAGTGCAGGTCCCGGTTGTTGATGCAGGGCCTTCTTTCTTGAAGAGGGAGTTCTTCCGGTCTAATCCGGACGAGTTTATTGGGAATCCGAAAGAGCCACTTAAGGCTGACGAGTGGTTGAAGCAGATGAGTAAGACGTTCGAGATGCTTGGCATCGAGGACGGTGCATTGAAAGTGACCTTGGCATCTTTCCAACTTAAGGGGGATGCGGGTCAGTGGTGGAAGTACACGAAGGGTCGTATTGGTGGCACGTGGGAGGCCTTTTTAGATACTTTCCAGGAGAAGTTCTTGTCTCCAACTGTCAGAGAGAAGCTGAGAGACCAGTTTTGCCAGCTCAAGCAGCTGAGTTTATCTGTGGCCGAGTTTGAGGCTACTTTCACTAGTTTTTCCAGGTTCGCACCTGAGCTTGTGGCGTCTGAAGAACGCCGTTGTATTGAATTTGAGCGGAAGCTGAGGCGGGGGCTCAAGATGAGAGTTGGGGGTTCTATGACCCGAGACAATGGGCGTTTGGTTGATGCTGCAGCTCATATGGAGATCATGATGCAGGAGGAGGAGGAGGGGCAGAGAGGCTCCAAGAGAAGCCAGGATGGTCAGGGTGATGGCAGGAGACAGAGGGGTTCTAACCCTCAGCAGTCTCAGGTGGTGTTGCTAGATCGACCTTTCCAATGCCGAGTGCAGGCTCGGGGAGAGGCAACCAGGGAGATATCACCTGTTACAAGTGTGGTCAGTTGGGCCACAAGTCTTCGGTTTGCCCGCAGAATGGAGGAGGCCAGCTAGTTGCTTCTTCTTCGGCTTGACCTCAGGGCTAGAGTCAGGGCAGAGGCCAGCCTTTGTCTTGTTGTCAGTGTGGTCAACCCGAGCACCTAAAGAGGTTTTGCCCGCAGTTGAGTGCCACTTTAGGAGCGTCTGGTTCTAGGCAGACGCTGAGTTTTCAACCAGTTCAGTCTGTGCAGGCCTCGAGGGCCAATCCGGGGGCTTCGTCGTCCCAGTCAGTGCAGCAGTCTTTTGCTCCTAGGGGTGAGCAGGTTGATCAGGGGCCTACAGGGCGCGTATATGCTGTTAGCGTGCAGGACCTAGTACCGGCTCCATCAGTTGTGGGAGGTACCTTTCTGTTTTGCAACTCAGTTGCTAGTGTATTGATTGATACGGGTGCGTCTCATTCCTTTGTATCTGCTGCATTTGCATCTGTTTTGGGGTTGGAGTTGGCACAATTAGCATCTTCTATATGTGTTGTATCACCTGTTGGGGGTGAATTGATTTTGAAACAAGGATGTAGAGGTTGTGATATAGAGGTCGCCGATCATCGGCTTCCGTTTCCTTTTGTAGTTATGCCCATGTCGGGATTTGATGACATTTTGGGTATGGACTGGCTATCGTCATACCGGGCTGTTATCGATTGCTACCGCCAGAGGGTCACAGTATGTACCTTGAGCGGGGAGTGTTTCCATTTCTTGGGGGATAGGGTTGGTAGTGTGTTACCATCGGTGTATGATCCGCGAAGGCGGAGTGAGCTTAGTGGTCTCCTTGCTAGCTTTATGAGTGGTGAGTGTGATGAGACCTAGACTGTATTACCGATAGTGGTTTGTGAGTATTCGGATGTCTTTCCCGAGGATCTCGTTAGTTTGCCACCTCATCGAGAGATCGAGTTCTCTATTGATTTATTGCCCGGCACAGCGCCGATTTCTATGGCACCTATCGTTTTGCCCCAGCCGAGTTGAGTGAGTTGATGATTCAGCTCCAGGGGTTGCTAGATAAGGGCTTTATTCGCCATAGTGTTTCGCCGTGGGGAGTACCGGCCCTCTTTGCTAAAAAGAAAGATGGTGCCTTGAGACTTTGTATCGACTATCGAAAGTTGAATTGGGCTACGGTTAAGAATAAATGCCCTATGCCCCGTATAGATGATTTGTTTGACCAGTTGAAGGAGTCTCGTTGTTTCTCTAAGATAGACTTGAGATCGGGTTACCACCAGTGGAGGGTCAGGGAGGAGGATATTCCTAAGACGGCATTCCGTATGCAGTATGGCCATTATGAGTTCTGGTGATGCCTTTTGGGCTCACCAATGCACCGACAGTCTTTATGGACTTGATGAACCGGATCTTTCAGGAATTCTTAGATCGTTTTGTGGTCATTTTCGTAGACGACATTCTGATTTATTCGCCTTCTGAGGAGGAGCACGAGGAACACCTGAGAGTGGTGCTTGAGTTACTTAGAGCCCATAAGCTGTATGCCAAGTTTGGGAAGTGTGAGTTCTGGCTAAGGGAAGTCAAGTTCCTAGGCCATGTGGTATCCGGGAAAGGGGTGTCTGTAGATACATCCAAGGTAGAGGCAGTGCAAGACTGGGCACAGCCTAAGAGTGTTTTTGAGATCCGCAGTTTTCTCGGATTAGCTGGGTATTACCGCCGGTTTGTGAAGGATTTCTCCAGGCTAGCTTCGCCGTTGACTAGATTGACGCGGAATGGGGTCAAATTTGTATGGAGTGAGACTTGTGAAAAGTCATTCCAAGAGCTGAAGGTTAGATTGACCACTGCTCTGGTTTTGATTATTCCGGAGAGAGGGTTGGGTTATACTATTTATTGTGATGCCTCACGAGAGGGTTTGGGTTGTGTGTTGATGCAAGAGAGGAAAGTGGTTGCCTATGGCTCACGTCAGTTGAAAATTCACGAGAAGAATTACCCTACACATGACCTAGAACTAGCAGCTGTGATTTTTGCCTTAAAGATTTGGCGGCACTACCTTTATGGTGAGAGGTTCGATGTATTCTCGGACCATAAAAGTTTGAAGTACCTGTTTACACAGAAGGACTTGAATTTGAGGCAGAGAAGGTGGATGGAGTTCATTGAGGACTATGATTTTGAGTTGCACTATCACCCGGGAAAGGCCAATGTGGTGGCCGATGCCCTTAGCAGAAAATCCATTAGTGATGTAGCTTGTATAGCCATCTGGGAGTGGGAGATGTTGGGCGCACTTGGCGAGTTTGATTTGCTTCTGGGTGAATCTGTTGAGGCTGCGGCCTTGTTTTCCGTTGTTGTGCAGCCTACACTTGTGAGTCAAGTGTTAGAGGCACAGAGAGGTGACCTTGAGGTAGAATCCCTCCGAGAGAAGATCTCCAATGGAAGATTGAGAAGGGTTTGACAGTGTATCCCGACCAAAGTGTGAGATACCGAGACCGTTTGTTTGTGCCGGAGCCCTGCCGAGAGGAGGTACTCCGAGAGTTTCACCATTCACGTCTTGCGGTGCACCCGGGAGGCACCAAGATGTATTGAGATTTGGGTCGCCAGTTTTGGTGGCGAGGTATGAAGAAGGATGTGGCGATTTTCGTGTCTAAGTGCCTTACTTGTCAGCAAGTGAAGGCCGAGCGTCAGAGGCCAGCGGGTTTGTTGCAACCCTTGCCTATTGCCGAGTGGAAGTGGGAGCATGTCACTATGGACTTCTTTGTAGGTCTTCCGAGGACTCAGCGGGGTAGTGATGCTATTTGGGTGGTTGTAGACCGGTTGACTAAGTCGGTGCACTTTATCCCTATTGTAGACACCCCATTTTTGACCGTCCTCAAGACTTGGACGTCACCGTTTGAACACCCGGTGATCTCCATGTTTGTGTTCGTTTGGAGTTCCCGGAGGTCTCTGCTACGCGCCTTGCCTCACGATCTCCGAACTCGACTGCTTAGTGTCTGGTTTTGCACCAAACACTTGTTTGTTGCCTTGGAGGGGCAGGGAATGCCTTGTGAGGCATCCCCACACATCACCGGCCGTGGCTAGAGGCCACTGGCTGGTGTTTTGTTGCCATCGACAATGTATATTACCGGTCGGCATCCTTTGTTGCTGGTCGGCAGTTTATTTTGTCAAAATGGCAATTTTGAGCGGCCGACTACTGTTCATCTGCTTTTGCAGATATTTTAAGACAGTTGTCTTGCATTTTGTTCCCCTCCATACACGTGTATGGAGGGATGGCCTTCTTGTTAGCTTCCTTGGTAAGCTTTACAAGATTGTTTTGCCTATAAGAGGAGCCCTCCTCTCTTGGCATTAGGGTTAGAGAAAAAAGGTTAGAAAGATTGTGAGAGAAGCTCTGGATTAGGGTTAGGGTTTGTGCATCACCTATCTCTATTTCTCTCTCTCTTTTTTTCCTTTCTGTGTGTATAAGTGTATTTGTGTCTTACTTTTGCACACAAACACCTAGACTTACACCTTTTCTTGGCTACTGAGGTTCTAAGAGGTTGTTCTTGAGGTTTTAGGGCTGGTTTAAGCTCAAGAAGGCAGCTGGTCCTCCCTTTGTGAAGAAGGTCAACAAGGGTAAGAAACTAGTCCTTTTTACCCCTTTCTTGCATACTATTTTTGCCTATCTTAGAACTGTTTTTGAGCTTAGTGTATAATATAAGAAAGTTCTGTTTTTAGGCCCTCTAAATAGTTTGTTTAGAGTGTTTTGTGGTTTGGAGGTGTTTGACCCCTCTTAAGCCTTGAGAGGCTCCATTTTGTGCTATTTTGAGTGAGCTCCGGGATTTTGGTGCTTGGGTCTCCTCACCACTGAAATCTTGAGGGATTTCAGTGGTAAGGATGATGCCTTGAAGTCCCAAGAAGGAGAGGGCCACCCCCTCTCCTTATTGTCCTTGAAAAGGGCCTTTTTTTGCTTCTTTAATGAGCACCATGTTCAAGTGTGTGTTGACCATGCTTTGGCTGTTATTTATGCTTATTTTGCCATGAAATAGCATTGTTGTATGTTGGTTTTGGTACACCAAGCTTGCTTAGCATATATGCCATGTAATGCCTTGTTGTAGCCTTAACATGCCTTAGGTTGTAAGCCCTTGTTTTAGCATGTTTTAGGCTTAACTTCGTGAAGCTTTAATGCATGTTTTTGTATGCTTTTGCTCTATTTTAAGTTTCTTTAGTCATACTTGCCATGCTTAGTATAGCCCCTTTGCATTTTTGGCTTGTTGGCCTTAAGTGTGTGAATGCATAGCATGCATCCTTGCCTTGATTTAGTGGGTTGGGACCATTTTCCATGCCATTTCAGTCCACTTAGCATGCTTGTATACTTGCATTGCACGGCTCTTTTGATGCTTCAAGTGTTTGTGTTGTAGGCTTCATGTTAAGCATTTGTGTATGCCTTTATACTTAGACCATTTAGATGCTATCTAGGTGTGCTTTTGTCTTTGTTTTGGCATGTTTTGGGACTGTCTTAACTTGCTTTGGTCATTTGCTTCATGAGTCATTTGATCCTAGTTTAAGTCCTTGGGCTTAATTGCATGAGATGCTTGCTTTGTTTAGTTGGTTTGGCACCTTCTATAGCATGATTTTCAGAGCTTCATTTGCATGTTAATTGTCCATGTTATGCCTCTTTCAAGTGTGCTTGAAAGTTGCTTAAATATGCTTAAGTGTTGGACCATGTTTGCATGCATGTGTGTGTGTGTTCTAGTCCTCATTTCATAGCACTATGGCCACTGTTTTGGGCCTAATTAGGGTTGCCCAAATCATGTTTAAGTCAATCCTTTGCTTGTTTGCATGCTAGCCTTGCATGTTTGTTTGCATACTTGCATGTATACCTTGTATGCTCATGTTGCATGCTAGTTCATATGCTTAGGTTGCCCTCCATCTTGCATGCATGCCTTGTTCCTTGATCTAGTGATAGGAATTGGGCCTTTGTTTGTTGGTTTGCATTGCATTTGAAATCAACAAGCATAACTTGGTTTCTTGGGCCATCATGCATGGAAATGCGTGATTGATGGTCCGAGAACCGAGGACCATACCCCTTTGAGTCACTAACATGATAAGGGACATGGTTGATGCATACATTGCTTGAATTGCATTGCCATGCAAAGCTCTGTCCTCTGCTGCTGTCAAACAGTTTCTGCAGGAACTTTTTGCCGATTGACTACACAGAGTGCCGACCGGCAAACAATTTGTGGCCGATGGATTCATTCTCGGCCGATGAGCATCTCCTACGGCCGGTGGCCATTCTCTCCAGCCGGTGGTGCTGCTCAGTGATCAGAGAGGCAGTCCTGAGACTTTGGCAGTCTTCAGAGGAGTATAGCAGGGAAAACAGAGGCAGCTTGCGCATGGCAGTGTACTTCCAAGCAAGACCGAGCATGCATTGCATTGGGCTCTCTTCCCGAGGCGATTTACTGTTTCTTCTAGCTTACTTAATTTGTTAATTAATTAGGTGATCTGTAATAATTAATTAGCTCGTAGTTGATTAATTTGTATATTCTTTTGGTCTCTCCGAGTGAGGGCGAATATGTAATAAGTGTGGGTGCGTGTGTGTGCATGTCTTCCAATCCCCACTTCTTTCTCCCTTTTACTTACCTGCTTTTCATGGTTAGTATTAGGTTATGTTTAAATTAGCATACCTTATGCTATACATGCGTGCACCCATACATTTGTCTTGCATGCACCGGGCTCGGTACATCATACAAATTGCATTAGTATTTCAAATCTAACTTGAATACGTGCATCAAATTGGTTGCATTTCACATGCCATGTTTAGGTTAGCCGAGCCTACCCTAATTGTATCCTGTATGTGTTGCATTAGTCATATTAACATGAACTAGGACCATGCATGTTTGCTAACCAGTTTATTGTTTTGGCACGGAGTACGATGTCAGTATTTTCATGCTTTAGCATACCGCATGTGTGTGAGTGTTAAACATGACAGTATGCTTACCATGCGGCTAAGTGCTTACATGAGATAAACTGTTTGATTGCCTATGGGTGAAGGTTGGATTGTTTGAGTTGGAATAGCTCATTGAAATCTGTGTTTTAGCCTACTTACGAGTAGCAAATTCCAAAGCGTTTTCCAAACAAACGGATATGCAATGCTTATTTCCAAATTAGGCAATCTAGTCTATACTTGTTTGCTGTGCGCATAACATAGTAATTCTAGGCTAATTAATCGGAATAATAACACATAGCGTTTTCAAAATTGGATATCACGGTTAGTAGAGGCCGATCTTCGGATCGGGCGAGAGGGGGTGCTCATAGCTGACCTTCCCCGATCGTACCCAAGTTCCCGAGCCGAGGCAACTTTGGTGATGACGGACACGTGGCCTTTGGCAACGAGTCAGGGTTTCCTAAATTCCCCCATTAAAAAATATTTAGGTGGCGACTCTGTATCTGGCAAAGCAGTCCATGTTTGGCACTTTTTTCAAAAATCTGTTTCTCAAAACAATTTTCCGGATTTGGACTCTTTGGTTTAGATTTAGAACCGCAAAAAAACTGAGTCCGAACTGTAGTGAGGTCCCCAAGGGCGCGCCTACACCTATGCGTGTGAGAGATTCGGTAGATCACCTTGCCGACTTGTATATTCAGGACATAGTGAGGTTGCACGGGGTCCCAGGGACGATCGTCTCAGATAGAGACCCTCCTTTTACTGATAGATTATGGCAGAGTTTGCAGAGTGCCTTGGGTACTAAGTTGACCTTTAGTATAGCTTATCATCCTCAGACTGACGGGCAGTCCGAGCATATTATTCAGATCCTTGAGGATATGCTTCAAGGTTGTGTCCTTGACTTTAGTGGGACGTGGGAGAGGCACTTGCCCTTGGTGGAGTTTGCCTACAACAACAGCTTTTAGTCTAGTATCGGTATGGCACCGTTTGAGGCCTTGTATGGCCGACCGTGAAGGTCTCCGGTTTGTTGGGCCGAGGTGGGTGATGTGCCTTTGTTGGGCTCGGAGTTGGCGAGGGAAACGACAGAGAAAGTTGAGCTTATCCGTAGGAGGCTTGTTACAGCCCAGAGTCGCCAAAAGAGTTATGCCGACCGTAGGAGGAGGCCTTTGACATTTGAGACGGGTGATCATGTTTTCTTGAAAATATCACCGAGGCGAGGTTTGATGAGGTTTGGAAAGAGTGGGAAGTTATCCCCTCGGTTTATCGGTCCCTTTGAGATCCTTGAGAGGGTTGAGGAGGTTGCTTATCGTTTGGCTTTGCCACTGCAGTTGTCCGGGGTACATGGCGTATTTCATGTTAGTATGCTTCGGAAGTACGAGCCGGATCCATCGCACATGTTGGATTGGACCGACTTAGAGGTATTCGAGGATGCCTTGTATGAGGAGAGATCGGTTCGGGTCTTGGATAGGCGGGATCAAGTCTTGCAAGGCAAGACCATTTCCTTGGTAAAAGTTGTGTGGAAGCATTACGGGGTGGAAGAAGCCACTTGGGAACGTGAGTTGGAGGTCCGTGAGAACTATCCGGACTTGTTTGTTGATGTGTAACCATGCATTGGTAATTTTGTAATATGATGAACTTTAAGAACATTTAAAATGTCTTAAGTTGTAAAACATGATATATGTTTTGGTTTATGAGAGTATTTGAAACTTGCCTTGAAATGGAAGTTTAATGTAACATTGCATATGTTGAATGTATTGTAGAAATGGAAATATATCATGAATATTGAACATGATGTAGAATTGCGGAATATGGTATTGAAATTTGTGGAATTTCAGGGAATGCATATCTATAATGCATGTTGTGGAAAATGTTGTAAATTGCCTCTTGAAAAGAGATAAGATGACCGGTGATGGGTCGAATTGTTAAATTTCGCATTGTAATAATGTTGGGAATTAAGAAAATCTTGTTTTTGAAAAACTCGTACTTAATTTCGGGGACGAAATTCTTTAAGGGGGAGGGGGGAAAGTTATAGCGATTCCAGTTTTTCCTTTCTGTATTTGTTGTATTCCGGACTTTGGTTCCGTGGAGTTGGTGGTTGTATACCTTGTTGTCATCCTTTAATTCCATATGTATGAGTTTTAGGATGTGTTGGGCGTGTTTCGAACAAGTAGATTGAGTTTTGGTCTCAAGTGTAGTTGCCCAGGTTTTTGGTGTTACGCTCGAGCAGGTCATTCTGCGCTCGAGCAGAGTTTCGTTTTTGGTTGTCCGCTCGAGCGGGCCTTCTTGCGCTCGAGCAGAGTTTACACCCTTCCAGCATTTCGTGTCCCTGCAAAACTTCTGCAGGTGTGTTTTCTACGCTCGAGCGGATTTCCTACGCTCGAGCGGGTAGTGCTCGAGCGGGCCTTTTGGCGCTCGAGCGGTAGTTCTTTTTCTGTAAAGTTCTGGGAGATGAAAATCTACGCTCGAGCGGACTGGTTTTTCCCGCTCGAGCGGGCCTTCTTGCGCTCGAGCGTGTCTAGATTTTTGTTCTTGACACTCAAGCGTTCTATTCTCCGCTCAAGCGGGTCATGCGTATATCAGTTGGCAGCTGGGCATTTTTGAGCCACTTTTCAACTTTCTCTCTCTCTCCTACTTTCCAAAAATATCTTTTGAGAGCTCCTCTCTCTAGAATCTCTCTTCTCTCTAGGGTTTGATCTAGTTAGAGTGTCCCTTATCCTTCGGCCTTTGTAAAAAGTGTGTTGATCGTCGAGGGCTTCGTTTTGATCCAAAAAGTTTGGAGTTTGGAGCACTTTGATTTTGGTCTTCTTCTCCATTTGAGCTCTAACTTCGAGGTAGGGATATCCTACTCCATCTTATGAGCTTTGTCTTTAAATTTTGGTATTTCGATATGTTGGGGGTTGTTGGGTAATTTCGAGAAAGTTTGCGGTCATTGTGTAATTTTCAAAAGAGGGGTTTTCAAAGTTTAAAGCCTTTATGTATGTAATACATTGGAAAATGGACTTGGTACTGAATTCTTGATCAAAATGGAACCTTAGGGTTGGTGTTGTAATTATGGCAAAAAGCCCTAATTATTGATAAATTAATTTGTATAATTAATTTTTGGAAATGAGAAATTGAATAGGAAATATTCAAATTGGAAAGGTATGGGATTAAGGGGTGTAGTTGGATTAATTTATCGCTCACCTAGACATAATGTTGATATTTTATCCATTTGGTGCATTTATTTCCTGTTTAGAAATAACTGCTTTGGGCTATCGGGAGAGGATAGTCTTGATTGTTGTAGACAATGCATGATGATTAGGCAAATGAAAACTAATCAATTGAAGTGTCATCGAATATGACTGTGGAATAATACATTAACCTTATGTATTGATTGAATGTGTATATGATCTGTGTTTATATACATTCTGTTGTGTGGGAGGAGATAGGGGATGTACTCCATGGTTTAGGGGAAGATAGGGGATGGACCTCTAAACCGGAGATTGTTATACATTGATATAGCACTACAATGTGTATCAGTTGTGAAGTATGGAAGTGTTTTGTTATATTGATACAGCACTACAATGTGTATCATTTGTGAAGTATGGAAGTGTTTTGTTATATTGATACAGCACCAAAATGTGTATCGTTTGTGAAGTATGAAAGTGGTTTCATGCGTTATTGATACAACACCAAAATGTGTATCTGTCAAGAATTTTGAAAGTAATTGAATGATGAGTTATAATCTCATTAAGTTATTTGGGCCAGGTTCTGAGCCTTGTTTTCAAACTGAAAGTTGAATAAGAAATGGAAACTGAAATGTAACATGGGTATGATTGTCATGAAACTATAATATGGCATGAGTTGGAATATAAGTGTGGACCATCTGTTGAATGCTATTATTTTAGTCATTGTTTATAGTTGGTTTAGTGTATTTCTACTGGGCTGTGACTCACCCTATATGGGACATCATTTTCAGGTACAGGTAGCATGCCACCTCCAAGGACATAGCTTGGGAGGCTAGAGGCAGACATACTGTTTCTATTCTTTTGTTTTCTTTTGATGTATTACATGTATATCAAGCCAAGGGCTTTCTTTGTATAGAGTTAGCACTCTCTTTTTGTAACCAAGTGTTGACTTGGAAAGTTGTAAGCCCATAGGGCATTTACTTTTGTTGTCAACATGTAATACATTTTGTAATGATTACTCTGTTGGAATATATTTATGCTTTATTCTCTTATGTCTAAGCATGCTATTGTTGGATGATTTATGGGTTTATTTTGAGGGCGTTACAAAGTTGCTTGTGGGGTGGGCATCGGGATTCCTTGTGGTTGAGTATAAGAAAATTTATGTAGTCTATAAGAGGTCAAGGTGAAAATGCTACCAAGGTACTAGTTGTTAAACTTTCATTGTATCAATCTTGTTGAATATTGATTATCTTGATTGGCAAAGGTGAAGGCCCCAATGCTAGTTTGTGGAGAATGAAGTTTAGCAGAGAAGTTGGCTTCGTGGTTTTGCAGAATTTGATTTAAGGTGAAGATTTTTGTGAATTGTCTCAAATTCCAATTTGGTTGTATTTCCTTTTGTGAATCATTCTTGTGTGTTGAGAACTCAATGTTTCTTGTGCAACAAGGAATTTGGTTTAAGACTACAAAAAGGGTCTAGTGTTAGGAAATTGAGTGCGTCCAACTTTTTGATTTGTTGAAGGGATGAGGAGCACATTCTGGAGGGGCGAAATATAAGATTAATACTTTAAAAAGTATACCGTTAATTTTCTACGTGTTCTTGGGTTTTTTCTAGGTACCATCTCAAATTTGGAGAGTTTTGGCATGTGGGACTTTTACTCTCGTTGTGTTTCAAATTGGGTGTATAGTTTTCGGGAAAAACAATGTACACTATATAGTGGATGTTCTTAATTGTCTTCACCCATGGACATAGCCCTATTGTTGGATGCACTACAAGTGTTTGTTTTAATGTTTATTTTTTAAATTCTATCTTCTTGTGTCTTCTATTGATTACTACAAGCAGGTATCAATGCTTCAACTGGCACAATACCTACAAGTGAGTTCCTACTAGACATAATTTGTGAGTTCCAAACTTCCAATCACATTCTTATTGGTGCAATTATAGAAGAGGGATTCTTTGTCAACATTGAAAGATAAATACAAATGAATAAGGAATGATTTCCATGCATAAGAAATTAGGACATCTTGTCGTCCTAAATGTAATTGCTTACATGGTTTGCAAATATATGGCTCCTTCAAAGTTAGGGATATTTCCTCACAACCTGTTGAAGCTTAGGTCCCTGCCACAAAATAACAACACAATTTTCACAAAGCAAGGAACTTTAAGAGATTGATCATAAGAGTTACATAAAGTAAAGCACAAGAGGGTAGAGTGCATTTTGAGTCATAAAAAAATGATGAAAATGTCTGTGATATACACGATGATGTTACTTAAGTACAAAAGTAATTAATCTTTTCATTTAAACCATTAACGATACAAGCAGTACACTTTAGTCCACAAATCATAGCGGGTTATGTGTTTATTTCCAAATGTCAGAGGGGTAAATTGCACCTGAAGTAAACCACATGGAGATAAAGTGACATTTAACCTTCCATATATTCATTTTTATTTTTACTAATTTTAAGCCTCTTTTACTCGAGTACTTCTCTGTAGATTTGTAATTTAGTGCTAATTCCTTAGTGTAGACACCCCATTTTTGACCGCCCTAAAGACTTAGGCACTACTGATGGTTTACTTGGTGGTGAAACGTGTGCAGGGCAAAGGTTCAATTTCTTCGGCAAGAGCAGAGTCAAATCCCAACCTTACACCTCATTTTGGACCAAAGCTATTTTGAATGGTTTTTAGACCTTAAAACCCTCTCTTTCAAAACATTTTTGAAATAAAGTTTCTACAATGCTCTGAGGCTCGCATTTTGTTAAATGTTGCGCTTTTCGGTAAACCGAGCAAGGACAAAGTTGAAATGAATGAAAGAGAGTTGAAATCTTTGAAAAATATTTCAAAACACCTTGCTTAGGGGTTTGAAGTTGAAGAAAAGAGGAGAAGAGAGAAGAAACCAAGTTGGAGAAGAAGATGGGCATGAATCGCTAAGAGAGAGACGGCAGTCCTCGCTAAATCAGGCCTATCCTTTTGAATACTTAGATTTAAGCTATGAGGCCACTACCATTGGAAAGAATACTTCCGGGGCTTCATTTTACACTCAAGAATCCCCTAAAGCCGAGTCCGGATGGGGGAGATATGGTTTTTGGAATTTAGGCATCATTCCGGTTAGACCAAAACTCAGTAACCTTCACTAAAATAGGGATATCTCTTAGAACACATGGAAATTTTAGGTGAGGCTGCCAAATTTAGAAACAAGACTTTCAGGGCTACAGTTTAGGCTCAAGAATGACCTGAAAAGGAGTCCAGATGAAGGAATTAGGCTTTCTTCAAGTCAGGGACTAGCATTGATTTTTTCCATCGGCCTTTGTGGAACTACATTGGCCACAATTTGACCTCAGCAGCTATATGTCGGCCAAAAGTGAACCTTATCGGCCAAAAATGATGGCCGGTTAGCACTAAAGATGGCCGGTCGGCCAGAAGTGTCCAGAAAGCCCAGAATTGACAAATATTTCTCCTCCAGCTGCTGCCAACTTGCTCCAGCTGTCCCAAATCAGATATTTTCGAGCCAACTCTCATTTTTGCTATATATGAGACTATATCTCTCATTTTCAAGAGAGACAACCTTCTTGGACAAGCTTGGGAGCTTCTCTCACTAAACTGCCTCTCTCTCTACAAAACTTCCAGGGCAAGATTTCTGCCTCTCTCCCTAGAGCCTCCTTCTCTTGCCTTTGTGTGCATAACAAGAGCTATACTTGGAGAAATGCCTCAGCTTTGCCTAGGCATCCTTGATCAAACTCAAATACCATTGGGCTGAGGTTCTTTGAGGATCATTTTGAGCTCCAAAAGCTGGCCTTAACTCAGATTTTGGGCTGGTTTTGCAGCTGTGCATCAAGGGTAACATCTCTCTCCCTTTTAAGCATGTTTTACACATTTGCTTGGCCATCTTTTCACACTACTTCGGAGCTGTTTTGGGGTAGTGTTGAACTACAAAAACCACTGATTTTTCTCTATTTTTCAGTCCTAAAAGTTTTGGTTTCTGCCTTGGTTGGCTAAGAGGTGTTTCCTCCCTTTTGCTCCTTGACTTGTATAAGCTTTTGAGCTATCTTCTAAGGCCTTTCAAAACAACTTTTCATGGCCTTAGAACCACTGAAATCCAAAGGATTTTCAGTGGTAAAAACCCTATTTTGAGGGCTCAAATAGGGGAGGGTAGTCCCCTCTCCTCTCATCTTGCTTGATAGTGTTAGTGGCCAACCAAAGGAGCATGTATTTCTATCCTCTTAAGGCTTAGTTTGAGCATGTTTTTGTGAGTTTTTGGGCCTGATATAACTCTGATTTTGGATGGTTTGATCACCTTTTGCTTTCATTTTGTACTTGTAGTGCAAATCATGCTTACTAGCTTAACATGCTTGATGTTGTAGCCTATTATTCTAGTAGGTTTTGGCTCCACTCCAGCACCTTTTTTGGCTTTGATTTAACATGCTCGAGGTCTGATCTAAGTGGTTATGGCCATGCATGTTTGGTTTTGCATAGCTATGGTGTATTTGGCTTTGCTAGCCTTGCACTTTGGGCCCCCTAGCATGTCATATTTGAGCTATTTGCATGACATGGAATCATTTGGTAGGTAATTTCAGGCCATAAACTTCTGCCATGCTTTCATGATTATCACTCTTTTATTGTGTTTAAGAGTCGTGCCCTTATGCCTTATTTGTGAGCTAATTCGAGAGCCTTTCTTTCTTGCATGTTTGTTGTGAGTCCAGCATGTTTTTGCTACCATATTGACCTGCCTTAGGTCTATTTTGAGTGCTTTAAGTCATTTGAGCATTGCTTGGTATGGTTGTAGTGTAAAGCCCTCGACTAGCTTTGTATTTCAAGTCTCTTGGCATGCTTTATTTGAGCTATTTGCATGATATGGCTTCACTTTGCATGTAATTTCAAAGCATATAGACTTGCCATGCTCCCACTTTTGTCACCCCTTGAGTGCCCCTAAGGGTTGTGTTCTTGTTGCCTAGCTTGTGGACCAATATGTGTGCATGTGTGTCTTGCCTTTTGGTGCCTTAGTCTTGGTGTTTTGGCCACTGATTTGGGCATGCTTGTGAGCTATCCATGTTAGTTTAAGTCCATCTTTGCATGTTGTTGCATGTTTGTCTTGCATGTTGTTACATGCTTGCTCTATTGGCATGTTGTTGCATGCTATACATATTCACATGTTTAGGTTGTATGCCTATTGCCTATTGCCTATTGCTTGCTTGTGTTGCTTTGTTAAGTTCATCATGCATGTGTCACATTGGTCTAAGTATACTTGC
Source organism: Camellia japonica (assembly GCA_030407325.1). Classification (NCBI taxonomy): domain Eukaryota; kingdom Viridiplantae; phylum Streptophyta; class Magnoliopsida; order Ericales; family Theaceae; genus Camellia; species Camellia japonica. The sequence goes on from JAPPVO010000032.1 coordinate 25,658,272, forward strand.
CTTTGCATGTTGTTACATGTTAGTTCTATTGCATTTTGCTGCATGCCAAGTCCATGGCATGCTTGCTTGCTTGCATGCTTAGATAGCATTGCATTGTGTGTGCATCCCTTGCCTCTTGATCAATCATGATAGAGGTTGGGGGGCCTTTATGTGTTTTGTGTGCATTTCATTTGATATTGAATTGCACATTCGACACCTTTGGCCATCATGCATTGAAATGCATGACTGATGGTCCGAGGGTCGAGAACCATACTCCTTTGAGTCTTAAACATGATAAGGAGGGTGGTTGTGCATACATTGTCTTGTAGATGCATTGCTATGCTCTATATGTCCTCTGTTGTAGCAAAAACAGCATTCTGCAGGGAGATATGGCCGGTCGACCATCTGCAGTGCCGGCCGGCCATCTGCATTGTTGGCCGAGAGCCTCATTTAGGGTTGATGACCAGTTCTACTTGGCCGGTGGTCCTGCCCTTTGGCCGAAGGCGTCTCAGAATGTCCCCAAGGTGATCCAACAATGTCACAGAGGTTGGGACAATTTTCAGAGGCACAAAGCAGTGCAAACAGAGGCAACATGACGCATGGCGATGGATTTCCGAGCGAAGCCGAGCATGCACGCATTCATCCCTCTTCCCGAGGCTGTTTTACTGCTTTAGTAGCTTAATTGATTCATTTAATTAGTTAAGCATTGTGTAATAATTATTTAGCTTGTTAGTTAGTTAATTTGTATTATTCTTTCAGTCCCTCCGTCGAGAGGGTACAATTGTGTAATAAGCGTGCGTGTGTGTGATGCATGTCTTCCAACCCCACGTCTTTCTCCCTTTTACTTACATGCTTTCAATGGTTAGTTTTAGGTCATGTTTCAATTAGTATACTTATGATAGCATGTTTGCATACATTCATTTGTATTGCACACACCAGGCTCGGCACATCATACTAATTGCATAGTATTTCAATTCCAACTTGAATACGTGTATCGAGTTGTCGCATTTCACATGCCATTCTTAGATTAGCTGAGCCTATTCTAGTCGCATTTTTGCATGTGTTGCATTAGACATCTTAACATGAGCTAGGATCATGCATTTGATTACTAACTAGCTTCTGTTTTGGCTCGGAGTACTAGGTAAGCATTTACGCTTTAGCATTCTGCATGCGTGTGAGTGTTGCCATGATAGCATACTTGCCATGAGGCTACTTGCTTATGTGATATAACTGCCTGAATGCCTGTGGGTGAAGGTTGGATTATCTGAATTGGAACAATTCATTGAATGCGAGTTTTTAGCCCATTTGAGAGTGGCAAAATCATGTTTTCTAAGCCCACTCGAGGGTGGCAAATCCACGTCTTAGCCTACTTGTGGGTAGCACCACCAAACCATTTTCAAATAAACAAACATGAAATGTTTTGCTCCAATTTAGGCGATCTAGTCTATACTTGTGTGTTGTGCGCATCACATAGTAATTTTAGGCTAATAACCGGAATAAAAGCGCATATGTTTTCAAAACAAAATATCATGTTTAGTAGTGGCCGATCTTTAATCGGGCGAGCAGGGGTGCTCATAGCTGACCTTTCCCAATCGTACCGAAGTTCCCAAGCCGAGGCAACTTTGGTGATGAAGGACACGTGGCCTTAGGCAACGAGTCATGGTTTCCTAAATTCCCCGAAAATAAAATATTTAGGTGGCGACTCTGTATCTGGCAAAACAGTCCATGTTTGGCACTTCTTTCTAAAAATCAATTTTTCAAAACGATTTGCCGGATTTGGACTCTTTGGTGATTTATCAATCTCACATTGCACTTTGTGAGGTTAGATTCAGAACCGTGACAATTTGAGTCCGAACTGTAGTAAGCCCAAATGAACAGAACGGGATGTTGTGGACGCGCCCTTGGGGGGCCTCACCACAGTTCGGACTCGATTTGTGTTGGTTCTTAATCTGATCTCACAATGTGCAATGTGAGATTGATAAATCACCAAAGAGTCCAAATCCGGAAAATCGTTTTGGAAAACAGATTTTTTTAAGAAAGAAGTGCCAAACATGGACTGCTTTGCCAGATACAGAGTCGCCACCTAAATATTTTATTTTGGGGGAATTTAGGAAACCCTAACTCGTTTGCCTAAGGCCACGTGTCTGTCATCACCAAAGTTGCCTCGGCTCGGGAACTTGGGTACGATTGGGGAAGGTCAGCTATGAGCACCCCCTCTCGCCCGATCCAAAGATCGGCCTCTACTAATCATGATATCTAGTTTTGAAAACTTTATGTGTTCTTATTCCGGTTATTAGCCTAGAATTACTATGTGATGCGCGCAGCAAAACAAGTATAGACTGGGTCGCCTGAATTGGAACAAAACATTTTATGTTTGTTTTGAAAGTTTGCTACCCGCAAGTAGGCTTAAAATGCAGATTTTGCCACCTTCAGGTGGGCTTAGAAAACATGGTTTTGCCACTGTCTAGTGGGCTTAAAACTCACAGTCGATGCATTATTCCAATTCAAATATTCCAACCTTCACCCACAGGCATTCAGGCAGATATATCACATAAGCACATAGCCTCATGGTAAGCATGCTATCGTGGCAGTCACTCACACGCATGTAAGAATGCTAAAGCATAAACACTTACCGAGTACTCCAAGCCAAAACAGAAACTAGTTAGTAATCATATGCATGATCCTTGTTTATGTTAAGATGGCTAATGCAACACATGCAAGATGCAACTACAATAGGCTCGGTTATTCTAAGATGGCATATGATGATGCTACAGCTAACACGTATTCAATTCGGAATTGAAATACAAATGCAGTTAGTATGATACGCCGAGCCTGGTGCATGCAATACAGATGAATGATGCAAACATGCGAAGCATAAGTATGCTAAACAAAACATGTCGTAATCTAACCATCATAAGCTAGTAAATAAAAGGGAGAAAGACGTGGGGTTGGAAGACATACACACACTCACGCACACTTATTACAAAGTTTGCCCTCCTCGGAGGGTCTGAATAAATAATACAGATTAACTAATTAACTAATTGACTAGCTAATTAAATATTACATAACCCTTAATTAATTAACAAATTAATTACAAAAAAAAAAACAATCTAAATATGAAACTAGAGAGACCGCCGCAACTCTGCCTCGGAATGCGTGGATGATGCATGCTTGACTCATCTTGCTCGAAAACTCACTACCATGTCAAAAGCTGCCTATGTTTACACTGCCTTGCTCCTCTGAAATTTATGTAGGTTTCCAGAACTGCTTTGAGCTTCCTCCTGAGTGTTGTGGAGTGCCACCGGCCACAATTCAAGTCCACCGGCCATGGGAATAGGATTATCGGCCAAACATTGAACCATCGGCTGGACACTGATGGTCGGTCGGCACCAAAAGTGGTCGACCGGCCATTTCTTCCTACAGAGCTCTGTTTTGACAGCAGCAGAGGACAGACAGTGCATGGCATGTAATTTTCAAAGCAATGTGTGCATGGCCACTCTCCCTATCATGCTATGGACTCAAGGGAGTGTGGCCCTCGGTACTCGGGCCACCAATCAAGCATTTCGATGCATGATGGCCAGAGGCACCAAGTTTGCAAATCAATGTAAATGCATGTAACAAAACAAACGAATGCCTCACGCCCTATCATGTTGAGATTAAGGGCATCGACGACCGAGGGTTGAGACGTGTTTCGTCACTTTGAGTACGAACACACCTCACCCCTCAAGCTTGGTTTGACACCCCAAACCAAGCAAAATGTAATGCATGTATGCAATGTGGCTCAAGTATGCAACATGGATCAAATATGCAACATGAAGCTAAGTTAGCAAGGCATGCCAAATGCAATGTGCCAAACATACAAGATACAATGCAATGCAACCTATCATGCAAGCTAGGATATGAAATGCAGCTAGCTAAACAACATGCAAATGTACAAAGATGATACAATGCAAGCATGCAACCAAAGTAATGTGACATGCCAAAACATGCAATGGTGGACTTAAACTGAAACGGGAGGCCTTAGTCATGCCCCAAAATAGTGGCCAAAAGTGATGGAAATGATGGATAGATGCTCATGCAAACATGCACACCAATGAGCCTATCACCTAAGCATGGAAGGGGCAACTTTTAAACACATTCAAAAGAGACTAACATGGACAAATGGCAAGCATGAAAATCTCTGAAAATGTGCAAGGGATGATGCCAAATCACCCAAGTCATGCAAGTAAGGCATGCAATGGAGGCTAAAACTTGTGGTTAACAAAAGGGTTCAAACCATGACCACACCAAACGAACCCCAAAGGGCCAAGAGGACTTAGGACAGTCCTAGGGGAGGCCAAAACAGGGCTGGAACCTACATGGAACATGGTCAAAGCATGCCAAGAAATGGGCCCAAAACAAAGGGCATTCAAGGCCATAAAAGGGAGCATTACTCTACACCTACCCCAACCACACATGGCACGGATTATGCAACCCAAAACAGAGTTTTAACATGCAAAAAGGAGCCCCAAAACCCACTGATATGGCAGCCCAAATGACTTAAATAAAAGGCATGCACTATGACCCATTTTAAGGCATAAAAGAACAACTCTTCAAGGCATGAAAGGAATGATGAATGCAAGCATACAAGCATGGATTATGGACTGAAATGGCATGAGAAGTGATTCCAAATCACTGAAACAGCCCATATAAAGCATGCTAATGACTCACACACTCAAGGCTCACAAGCCAAAATGCAAAGAGGCTATACTAAACATGGCAAATATGATCAAATTAGTACCCAACAGACCTTAAACATGGCAAAATATGATCAAAAGCTTCATGAAGTTAAGCTAGAACATGCAAGCATGGAGGGGCAAATGCATGGCACATGTTATGACAATAAAGGGGATTACTAAGCAAGTATGTGGTGCATGTAATGGACAATAAATCCGACCAAAAAAAGAGGTATAATATGACCAAATAACACCCAAAAACCTCTGAAATGAAGCTAAGAACAACTAAGCATGCATGCTACCCTTATGAGCCAAAAACATAAACAAATGAGACACAAAGGGAGAGGGGTGTCCCTCCCCTATGCAAGACCTCAAAACCCCTTCCTCACCACTGAAAATTCACTGGATTTCAGTGGTGAGAAGGCCAATGCACAAAAGTATTCAAAGCTCAACAAAGAAAGCACAAAAAGGGCCAAACAAGGCCTAGGAGGGGGAGGTCGACCCCAAACACAAATGAGACCTTAATGAAACATCTTAAGCATGAAAAAAGAGAGTTTTTATCAGTTATACACAAAGCTCAAAACAGCATGCAAAGCGGGTTAAAAGCTAGTGAAAGATTGGGCAATATAAAGTAACTAGCTCACCCTTCAAGGATACTTGAAGAACAGTAAGTCCAGCCCCTTTCTTCTGATCAAAACCAACTCAAAACTCTAAGAACAACCTCCCAACACCTCAATAACCCAAGTATGGTGTAATACTAGGTGCCTTAGTGCAAAAGTAAGAACAAAACACCCTTTTGAACCCTCAAACACACACAAATGAAGAGAGAGAGAGGGAGATATAGAGAGAGAGAGAGTGATATATATCACATATATCTCTAGTTTTGTTGAACCGCTCAAAGGAGAAGAGAGGTTCTCTTATATAGACAAGATAAAGGGCTCAAAGCTTCTAAGGGAAGCTAAATGAAAAGGGTCAAGGGGGTCAATCTTCTCAAGGAAGCTAACCCAAAGGTCCAAGCTTCATGAGGAAGCTAAGACCAAAAGGCTGCAAAGGGTGCAAATCCTCCATACACATGTATGGAGGATTGGTCTGTGTACTCCAGCTGGCACAGCTGGCATGCACCATGCCTAGGAAAGGCAAAAAAGAAACCCCGGCCAGAAAATATGGCCGATTGACCAAATTAAAGGCCGGTCGACCACCAAAGGTGCCGACCGGCCATCACCAATGGCCGGTGGTAAGAGAACACGGCCGGTGACATCATGCCCCAGCCGGTGGGTATCAAGGATGGCTAACAAGCCTCTTCCCACCCTCAGAAGCACAAAACACAAGTCCTTGGTTCAAAACCAAGCACAGAATAGTCCAGTTAAGAGATCCTGAGGCAAGGCGCGCGACCGAGACCTCTGGGAACTCAAAACGAACACGAACATGGATGATCATTGGGTGTTCAAACGATGACATCCAAGTCTTGAGGACGGTCAAAAATGGGGTGTCTACAGTTGCCCCTCTTTGACAGAACTCGAAAGTCATAACAATGACGGGAGTGAGTGTCAAAGCCCAGAGACGACCCATTTTTGACAAGGCCGAAGACTTAGACAAAGCATACAAGCTACAGATAAAGATATGAGCCCGGAGGCAGGGGCAAAATGCAAGACAGTGCACAAAGCTGAGCATAACTTATGATCATGCGAAGAAAGCTGTAACGAAGCATATACATACAATAAATGCAACAGTTTTAAGCTAGCATACACAAATCCAACTACATTACAACGCAGGAAGGATGTAAGAGAATTATGTAATTCTCGCTACGTTTCACGCGGAGATTACAATACCTATGTGGTTCGTCTGGTCGCGCCAGCTTCAAATGAACCGTACATACAATATCGTGCCTGTAAAAGAGAGAAACTTAACATGTACGATATCGTTAGCAACATGCATAACAATGCAAGTTAAGATTGCGTGACAACGCAAGTCGAGTAGGACGCATAACAATGCGATTTGGGGCAAGCACAACAATGCTATGAAGATATAAACACATGTAAGTAAAGAACACGTGACAACGTGCACAATGTGTGAAGATGTAGACACATGTAAGTAAAGCATACGCGACAACGCATACAATGTGTATAAAAAGGACTTGAACACATGTGAGTAAAGCATAACGCGACAACGCATGCAATGTGTATAAAAAGGAACTTGAACACAAGTAAGTAAAGCATAACGCGACAACGCATGCAATGTGTATAAAAAGGAACTTGAACACATGTAAGTAAAGCATAACGCGACAACGCATGCAATGTGTATAAAAAGGAACTTGAACACATATAAGTAAAGCATGCGGGTTAACACATGCAATGTGTAACCTCCTGTGAGATGCATAAACACATGTAAGTAAAGCATACGTGGAAACGTATGCAATGTGTAAAGCAAGCAAGGTATGAACACATGTAAGTAAAACACACGCAGAAACGTGCACAATGTGTAACCACCTGAAAATACATATACACATGTAAGTAAAGCATGCAGGTTAACGCAAGCAATTTGTATAGCAGGAATGAACACATGTAAGTAAAGCATGCGGGTTAACGCAAGCAATGTGTAACCTCATGTGAGATGCATAAACACATGTAAGTAAAGCATACGTGGAAACGTATGCAATGTGTAAAGCAAGCAAAAAGGGGGCGTATTCAACTGAAGCGTGGTAAAGGCATGTTATTCATGATGTTGAGATGCAAATTCAGAACAAAACAAGGCATTCCTCAACGCAAGGCGTGTAACGAGTGCGACAATCATAGTCATATCAAAGCAATGTAATACAACATGTTTAAAACGATTTGCGGACTCCGCGAGGTACAAAAGGATACGAGAAAGGATGCTCCTTGCACACACCAAATATCGCACACAGAAGACATGGCTCGAGGTCAACACGAAGGCCAGTTAACATTCCAAAGCACACTTTCTTGCACTATTTCGAGTAATGAAGGTGCCAAACCATATAATTGACCCAAACAAGGGCGCAGGAGACGTATCAATCACAAAAGGGGGGCCACCGGTATTAGTCCAAACACTCTGCTGCCCTGCTCTCCTTTTACTTTACTTTCCTTTTTACTGGTAGTTTAAGCACATTGCACTGCCTCAGACAGGTTTTCAAAACTGTATATTTTTGCAAAAGACATGATGGAAATGAAACAGCTATTTTGTTCAAAAAGGTGTTACATTTGTACTTTTTACGCATCGCATCGCATCGCATCACATAACAATGGGAATGAAATTGAACTTTGTTTGAAAACTAAGCACTCGCATCGTAATAATCAGGTAGTGAACTGACTAACAACTCGATAAGCAAAACAAAGAAACTCGATAAGCTACCCGAGTGTGAGTACAACTCAAAAAGCAAAACAAAGACTTAAAGAAATGAAATACAACTCGATAAGCAAATGTACAACAACTCGATAAGCAAATGGGCGTGACTCCGCAAAAATCATCATCGGAGCGCATTGGAAGTGGTGCCAGTCCCCAAATTCTCAGCATGTTCAACACATAAACAGCTCAGGGAACAAGAAGGAAGACCACCGGCCATAGGGGAAATCCATCGGCCTCAATAAATGGCCATCGGCCAACATCTTTGATCCACCAACCAAAAATGGTGGTCGGTCGACACTATCTTTGGTCGGCCGGCCATAAATGACAAGAACCACCAGAATGCTGACACCTGTCCTCCACTCACACCTTATCCCCTACAAGAAGCCTCAACTTCGTAGTTTTTCTCAATTCAACACTGATTTGCTTCAAATGGAAGAGTTTCTTGCCCAGAATCTCACATCTTGGATTGCCAACTTGAACGGCTCGGAAAAGCTGAATTTCCGGGGCTTCGACATAAATGCACTATTCACTCTGAGTCGCACCCCGCTGCACTTTCCATTTCTCCGTGCCGCGGCGAAGTTTTGGAATTCGGTAACACATGTCTTTAGCTTTGGCGGGAAAGAGGTATGTCCTACCTTCGAAGATTTCCAAGCTTTGATGGAATCTGAGCGCAATGAAGAAGTCTTGCCTCAGCTTCGTTTTGGCCATACCCAAGCCTTAGGGCGAATGTGTGGGCTCACGATGCACAATGCTTGCTCTTTGATTTGTGACGGAATGCTGGATGTTCCGAGTTTGATTTGCCAATTTTCTGATGCCGGTGACCGCGGTGACCATCATTGGCAAGGTTTCCAGTGACACGCCCTTTGTTTATGCATGCTATCTCATTTCTTGCTTGTCTCGGGCTCCGGAGGATCTAGTGTCCGGTTGGTCGAGGTTGCCTAAGGCTTGAAGGAGGGCAAAAGCTGCATTGCCATGATATTGGCCGAGACACTGATGGGCTTGGATGCTTTCCATCGCCGGGAGACGACCAGATTTGCGGGGAGTCCACTATTGCTGCAGGTAATGTTTCCCACCCAATCTCACATATGTATTGCTCACATCACTCGGCCCTCAGGCTCGGTTTTGCTCACAAAACCCTTTTCTCACTTTTCTCCCATCGTACATCTCTCTATTCTTTATTCTCTCATTTTGCATCCCTTCCCAGGTGTGGTTGATGGACAAGTTGCAGGTTGTGGACTCTTGCCCAGCATACTCAGCTCGCGGCTACTTTTTCCAACAACGTCTAGTCGATGCCCTCGATGAGGGCTGGTGGTTCGACTGGATGTGCAGTTTGTCCGCAGACCGCATTGCTTGGCGGTGCCATTGGCTCAATTTACCGGCAATGGGCTACAGCATGTCCTGGCAGACTGGGATTCAGTTGATTGGCTTAACTCACTGTGTGTTCTATTTCCCATTCCGGTTCCAGCGCCAGTTCAGCCATGATCAGATTTGCCCAGCAAAGGGGATAGAGTACCCAGCTGCATTTCCGGTCCGAGGCGCACAGCTTGCCCGGTATGCTACATCATGGAGGACTAGAGAGCTCCTGGCCCCCGCTCCCACTTTCAGTTGCACTTTGTCTGATGAGTGCATAGATTGGCTCAATGAAGAGGCACAGATTGGGCCCAGCTTGGCATCAGAGACTTTGACCAGCTCTGGGAGGGGGCGCAGGAACACCTGACTTATCTATGCCTCGGATTTATTGCTTTATTAGTACTTTCAAGTTTTCTTTATGAATGTAATAAAAAGCAACTTCAATTTGTATGCAAGAGCAGGAGAACTCTGTATTGAAATCAATGAAATTGAAGGTTGTGGGTACTGAAATTTTTTCGCTTTGGTCCAAAAAATGGTCTAAATTGCAAAAAGATTAATTTGAACAAAGTCAACTTTTATCAAAACTTTTCAAAACCATTTTCGATATGGATCAGAACTGGACACGCCTGCGATCTGTCACTGAGATGCACAACCCTGGATCCCCAGCAACTGGAAAGTTGCCCCTAGTCTGAATAGCACTGTACCTGGAGATCACAAACGAACTCTTGAATGCTGAATAGACAAAGATGACCGAGATGATCAAATGGACAAAGTTGATCGGGGAAAAGTTTATGGCTGAACTTCAGGATGAAGTTGCCTACGTATCCCAAAGATGGGAATCAAGCCTTACGTAGTTCCGACTTGGGTTCACTTGAGTATTTTCACTCTCCTTTTGCGCTCTAACTTTTGCCAAGGCCGCCCTTTGCGGGTTTTCAACTTTGCGAGCTCAGTTTTTATAATTTCCAATTTTTCATGCTCTAACTTTTTCCTAGGTCGCCCTTTCGGGTTTTCGGCCTAGCGAGCCTCTCAGGGGTAATATTTCTTCAACTTGTCCATATTGATCGACTGTGAGAACTCTAGTCCTTCTAGGTCCATTAGAACGACAGCTCCACCTGACCAGATAGACTTAATGATGTAGGGACCAGTCCAATTGGGTCTGAACTTGCCCCTAAGGTCGTGGATGGAGGCTCGGTTGTCCTTGAGCACCAGATCTCCTTCTTTCAAATTCCTGGACTTAACTTTCTTGTTGAAAGCCCGGGCAATTCTGCGCTGATAACCTTGAACATGGTACAGTGCTTTCAGTCTTCTCTCATCAAAGAGCATGAGTTCTTCAAATCTGCTCTGCTGCCAATCTGCTTCGGCTATCTGACACTCAACCAGCACTCGCAAAGACGGAACCTCAATTTCAATAGGTAGAACGGCCTCCATCCCATAAACCAACGAATACGGAGTCGCCCCAGTAGAAGTTCTAATTGAAGTTCGGTAGCCCCACAGAGCAAATGGCAACTTATCTGGCCAGTCCCGGTAGGTTTCCACCATTTTCTGCAGTATGTGTTTGATGTTCTTGTTGGCGGCCTCAACCGCTCCATTAGTTTGCGGCCGGTATGTGGATGACTTATGAAAAGCCACGTTGTATTTCTCCAACAAGTCAATCACTTCCTTCTTGAAGTGGGAACCGTTATCTGAAATTATCTCATTTGGGACTTCGTAGCGACAGATGATGTTGTTTCTGATGAACTTTGCAACGTGTGAAGCCTTCAACACCGCATAAGACTGGGCCTCAACCCACTTTGTAAAATAATCTATCGCGACCAGGATGAACTCATGCCCATTCGACCCCTTCGGAGTAACAGCCCCTATCACATTGATTCCCCAAACTGAAAATGGCCATGGCGAAGTCATATTGTACAGCTTCGACGGCGGGATGTTCATGCGGTTTGCATGGATCTGACACTTGTGGCATCGCCGAACAAAGCCGATACAATCCTCCTCCATAGTGGACCAATAGTAACCCTACCTGAGAATCTTCCGAGCTAACATTACCCCATTCATATGTGCTCTGCATTCTCCCCCATGGATAGCCTCCATCAGGCGCTTCGATTCTTCAGCCTCAACACACAGCTTGTGCATTCCCAGATGACCTCTCTTATACAGTTTTCCTCCGTAGATGATGAACTGAACGGCCATTCTTCTGACTGCCCTTTTATCATTGGCATTCGCCCCTGGTGGATACGCCTCTTTCTCCAAGAAATTCCAAATGTCATAGTACTAGGGGTTCTCATCTTGAACCTTATCTATAGCAGCAATCGATTCGTATGCTGGCACAAACTTCTGGTCAATGATGACTGGACGCATCTGGACTCCAAAAGGGATGTCTATCATGGAGATAGAGTTGCTAGTGAATCTGCGAACCTGTTGTTCTCTCTTAGTAGATGAGCGAAGTTTAGCTTTTCAAACTGAGGAATTAACAAGTCCAAGGTTTGGTGGTACATTATCATCTTTTCTTCTTTGACTTTCTAGTCTCCTTTTGCTTGAGACACAACAAGGTTCGAGTCCCCGATGACGTCCAACCGTTTTGCCCCTAGTTCTAGGGCTGCTTCTAGACCGGCAATGCATGCCTCATATTCTGCTTCGTTGTTCGAGACTTTCAACCGGAGTTTGAAGGCTAGAGGGATACGGGAATTGTCGGGTGCTATCAGCAACACCCCTATCCCATACCCGTGCTGGTTTGACGCTCCGTCAAAGTACATCGTCCAAGTTTCATCCTCGATATGCAAAATGGCCTCATCTGAGAATAGGTACTCAACTGCTTCATCCCCTTCCACTGGATGATCGACTAAGAATTCTGCTACTACTCTTCCCTTAACTGACTTGCGCGTCACATATTTCAGATCAAATTCGGAAAGCAACAGCAACCAACAAGCTAGCCTACCCGTAAGTGCCGATTTTTCGAAGAGATATTTGATGGGATCCAGTCATGAAACCAACATTACAGAGTGAGCTAACAGGTAGTGCCGCAGCTTCCTGGTAGCCCATACCAAGGCTAAGCAAGCTTTTTCCAAAGGTGTATAGCGAGCCTCATACTCTAGCATCTTCTTGCTCAGATAGTAGATGGCTCTCTCCACTTTGTCCTCTGACTCTTGCGCGAGCATACAGCCCATTGTAGTCTCAGTCACTGAAAGGTACAATATCAACGGTTTTCCTGGTTCAGGCGGTGACAGCACAGGTGGGTTCTGTAAGTATTCCTTGATCTGTTCAAAAGCAGCTTGGCATCGGCCGTCCCATTGGAACTTCGTTCCTTTCTTCAAGAGACCAAAAAGTGGTTCACAAGTCAGGGTTAATTTGGAGATAAACCGTCTTCTGAATTGCACTTTACCCAGAAAGCCTCGCACCTCCTTTTCAGTCCTTGGTGGTGGCATTTCTAAGATGGCCTTGATTTTGGAAGGGTCGACTTCGATACCTCTCTGTGTAATTAGAAACCCCAGCATTTTTCCCGCTGTAACACCAAACGTACACTTCTGAGGATTCAGCCACAACCGAAATTCTCTGATCCTTTGAAAGAACTTTTGTAAGGCGGTGTAGTGGCCCTCTCTTTCTTTGGACTTGACAATCATGTCGTCCACGTACACCTCAACCTCTTTGTGGATCATGTCATGTAATATCGTGGTTGCGGCCCGTTGATATGTAGCTCCAGCATTCTTCAACCTAAATGGCATCACTCTGTAGCAGTATGTCCTCCACGGGGTGGTGAAAGCAGTCTTCTCTCGGTCTTCTGGTGCTGTGGGAGTCGAATAAATGGATAAATCGGTAGGGGCACATTTTAGTACAGATACTAACCGGCTGCATCCTGCGAGACTAGGATGGGCCGAATACAATACGTGAGCCGACTAAGAGAGGATCTTTGAGGCCGAATATAAGAATGGGTAATGATTGAAAAGTAGGCCCAGGCCCCGAGGTCTCAATAGGAACAGATATAAATAAAGAAGCAGCGCTCTTGGAAAGGTATGTAACAATCACTTCACTTAACTTAGTAAACAAGCTTTCTTGAATATCAGGACTGACTTGCCCGTCGGAGTGCTAACCCCGGCACCCCCGACCGGAGTGTTTGTCTTTGCAGGTGACTAGCTGAGGATCAAGAGCGTCAACCAAGATCTGAAGAGTATTTCCAAAACCACTTCCCCACAATTGGCGCCGTCTGTGGGAATACTCAAGTACATCCATGGAAGACGTGACTCAAGATCCTCCGATAGCCACCGACGAGACTACACAGAGAGACGACCTCACTCTGGCAAATATGCTCGGGAAGGAAACCGTTGCTGCGAGACGCGCCTTGAATTTCGACTCGCCAACGACCTCAACCCAGGAGACGATGCAAGCCATCATGGAACAAGCCAAGCAGAATGAACAGAGGCTGGAAAACATGATCGCAGAAAATGAACGCCTCAGCCAAGATTTGGCCCTGGAAGTCACGAAATCCAAAGAAGCCGCGCGCGAAGATCCCGAACGACCTCTGAGGGCAGGTAAACAACGACCTCGAGCCCGACCAAGGGAAACCGATAGTGACGACAACTCATCATCTACGAAGCATAACAAGGGACGATCAGACACTTCTAGCTCCTCTGAAAGGAGTCCACACACAAGGAACAAGCGCAGAAGAGGTAGTTCGGACGAAGAGGACCGGCACGATCCTTTTATCCGACGGATTGCAAAGGCGGCCCTTCCCAAGAAGTTCAAGGCTCCATCGTTTACTCTCTACGACGGAAAATCGGACCCCACCGATCATATATGTCACTACAAGCAGGCCATGACGTTGCATGCAGACAATGAAGCCCTCATGTGCTGAATATTCCCCAGCAGCTTGGGGCCATTAGCCGTCAGATGGTATTACAAACTGGAGCCAGCTTCGATCAGAAGTTTCCATCAGTTACAAAAATCATTCAGGGCCAGGTTCATCACCAACGAGGTACAGCCTAAACAGGCTGACTCTCTCTGGGCAATGCAAATTCAACAAGGAGAAACGCTGAGAGCTTATTCAGCGCGATATTGGGAGTGCTTCAATGTCGTTGACGACGCTTGCAACGATTCCATGGCCGTTACCGCCTTCAAAATGGGACTGCATCCTGACAGTGCTCTTCGCAACTCCTTGACTAGAAGACCCCCCAAGACAGTCTGGGCGTTGATGAAGAAAGTCGAAGAGTACTGCAAAGTGGAAGACTATGCCTTGACGATTAAAGCCGGACAAGTGTCCACCAAGGCGGCACCTCCTGAAATCGCTCAACCGATAAGTTCCGTGCCGCCTCTGAGCCCTGAACCGCGACAACGTGCTAAACGAGACAAAAGGTGGGACTCACGCCGATCGAATGATCAGTGCTCCCACCGGCCGAATGAACAGCCGTAAGTCGACAGTAGACGCTCGAGGCGTGCCGACAAAAAGTACACAGAGCTATCGGAATCAATCACCGCGGTAATGACCAAAGTCCAACACCTCCCATTCTTCAAATGGGCATCAAAGATGGTGGGGCCACCCGATACACGACGAAGGGACCGGAGGTGCGAATATCATAAGGATCACGGCCACGAAACAGAGAGTTGCTACGCATTGAAAGACCACCTGGAAAAACTGGTGCAAGACGGCCGACTGCAGCGGTATGTGAAACAGGGAAAACCAACCAAGGCGCTAGCCCTGAGGCAGGACTCTCCCCCACTTGGCGTGATCCATGTAATTTACAGCCTGCCTGCACCCCCAGCCTTGCACACAGTTCAATCGCATCCAGTCCTCCAGGGGCGCCGTCCTTCGACTGACTGGTCCACAGAAGCTCCGACAATTGCTTTTAACGACTCCGACCTCAATGGCGTAACGGTTCCCCATATTGATCCGTTGGTCGTTAGACTACACATAAACCGGTTCATCACTGAACGAATTCTCATAGACCCAGGGAGTAGTTCGGAGGTTATGTACTACCAAACTCTCATCAAACTCGGCCTCAGCGAATCGAATCTGTCTTCGGCGCCTCATCTGCTGTTCGGCTTTAACACGAATCCCGAATACCCATTAGGGAAGATCACGTTACCCGTTCGAGCGGGTTCCAGAACAGTCGAAGCGGAATTCCTGGTCGTGAAGCTCCCTTCGCCGTATAATGCCATCATGGGGAGAACCTGGCTACATATCATGAGGACCGTACCAAGCACCTACCATCAGATCCTGCGTTTCCCAACAGCCCACGGCATTGAAGAAATACGCGGCACCTCCCAATCGGCACAAGCAGAACTTTGATGAAATCTATCACCGACCCGATCTGTGGGCTCTGATACTTGTAAATATACTTCACCCCTGCAATACGAGCTATTTTTCTTCGTCCTTCAAAAGCATATCTCAATTCCCAGTGGGGCACTCGTCAGGAAACAAAGTCTCCGGATTCGGAGCCCCCTTTGGCGCATGTCGCCTTAGGGCCGATTAAGTCTCCGGATTCGGAGCCCCCTTCGACGCATGTCTCCTTAGGGCCGATTAAGTCTCCGGATTCGGAGCCCCCTTCGGCGCATGTCGCCTTAGGGCCGATTAAGTCTCCGGATTCGGAGCACCCTTCGTGGATATCACGATTGGACAAATTAAGTCTCCGGATTCGGAGCCCCCTTCGGCGCATGTCGCCTTAGGGCCGATTAAGTCTCCGGATTCGGAGCCCCCTTCGGCGCATGTCGCCTTAGGGCCGATTAAGTCTCCGGATTCGGAGCCCCCTTTGGCGCATGTCGCCTTAGGGCCGATTAAGTCTCTGGATTCGGAGCGCCCTTCGTGGATATCACGATTGGCCAAATTAAGTCTCCGGATTCGGAGCCCCCTTTGGCGCATGTCGCCTTAGGGCCGATGAAGTCTCCGAATTCGGAGCGCCCTTCGTGGATATCACGATTGGCCAAATTAAGTCTTCGGATTCGGAGCCCCCTTTGGCGCATGTCGCCTTAGGGCCGATTAAGTCTCCGGATTCGGAGCGCCCTTCGTGGATATCACGATTGGCCAAATTAAGTCTCCGGATTCGGAGCCCCCTTTTGCGCATGTCGCCTTAGGGCCGATTAAGTCTCTGGATTCAGAGCCCCCTTCGGCGCATGCCGCCTTAGGACCGATTAAGTCTCCGGATTCGGAGCCCCCTTCGGCTCATGCCGCCTTAGGGCCGATTAAGTCTCCGGATTCGGAGCCCCCTTTGGCGCATGTCGCCTTAGGGCCGATTAAGTCTCCGGATTCGGAGCCCCCTTTGGCGCATGTTGCCTTAGGGCCGATTAAGTCTCCGGATTCGGAGCGCCCTTCGTGGATATCACGATTGGCCAAATTAAGTCTCCGGATTCGAAGCCCCCTTTGGCGCATGTCGCCTTAGGGCCAATTAAGTCTTCGGATTTGGAGCCCCCTTGGGCGCATGCCGATTAAGTCTCCGAATAATCCTCTTAAATGCAGATTAACACTCTTAATGCCTATTTCCCAAATTAAGCCTCCGAATACGGAACCCACTCTTGTGCATCCCCACATTTTCATTGTTAATCTAAGATTTATTAATTTATTAATCTAAGTGATACCGCTGAATATGTTATGCCTCAGCCAGCCTACGATTCAGAGCCATCGGCTCATTCGGCTCCTCAGGCTCGCGCCCTGGCCAAGGCAAGGGCAGAATTATTAATATAGTCGGCTACATTGGCAAGCGTTATCGCTGTCTAACTACTAATCGGTCTACAGTGCTAAAAGTGCTAATAATATCTCCGAATCCGGAGCAAGCGTCGGCACGAACAAAATGTTAGATTAATCTTATGTAACACATTAGAACGAATCATACATTCGAAGTAATGTGTTTTAGCGCACAAGCAAAATTCAGAATAACACGCAAATGTTTGAAATGAAACCATTTATTTGATCAAACAGTTGTTACATAAACACAACCAGCGTATGAGCATTACAATATCAAAAACAAAAAATAGAACGTGCCGGTAAAGCAGCATTGCCGGATCGACGGCCGTCGCTCTAGATCCCTCCGCGGCATGCAATACCTGGGGCCAGCCTTGCCTGAGCCCATGACTCGCACAGTGCCAAACTTCCCCTGATACCATTGATAATGTCAAGGCAAAGATCCAAGACAAGGAAGAATGAACTCGTCAGTTGTAGATTCTCCTTTCGGGGTGATCTGCTTCGATGACTTGGAGACTTATGGATCTCCCACCCTTTGGATGAACTAACTCCCACACGGGTGGGTTTTCTGTTGCAAACCATCTCAACACCAAGCTTGACCGAAGTTCGAGCTCTTGTAACTAGCATCACCATCCCACACAAGGAATGTTGAGTCAAGTGCATTTGCTGGCGCGAAGCGCCCACTTTTATTATTAGTAATGACCACGATCTCAAGGTCCCAATCCCGAGATAATTTTATTAGCCCCAAAACGCGCACTGGCTGAGCGAAACGAGCCTCGATTGATATTCGCCACGACCGTCATCCCAAAGGCTGGCCGAAACACGTACTGGCTGGGCTAGCGCGAAGTAGATTTATTAATCCAGACGACCAAGTTTTCGAGCGCCAATCGCTCTCGGTCGGCCCACTGGTCCAATCAGCTAAACATTTATGCGCAGACCCAAGTCAAGCACATAAGGCCGTTGTTTACACAATAGCCCCAATAGAAACTAAACGGACGTCGCGAATGTGCCGACCCTGCCAATAAACTGGCGCATCGCTGGACATTTAATAGCTACCTGGGACGAATAATGTTTACACATTCAGACATTTAAGCAACATGGAACACGCATATGCCGAATACGAACAACAACGAAGTACTTATAATTAGACATTTTTTATTCAATCAGACAATAAGTTATACAATTTCAAACGCGAACTGCGTTTCAATCTTACAATTAAACTCATACGGCATCGCCCTCATCCTCACTCTTCTCAACTTCAAAAGCAGAAAATGGAAAATCTTTACTCTTGTAGCGCGGCCATGCTGAATCAATCCCCGACGCTCGAAGAGTTTCTGCGGCTTGGGATGCCTTGATCCAACCATGCCTAAATCCACGGTTTTCGCATCGGCACACTTCTTCGGCCAATCTTTCCTTGGTTTTTTCGATTCCCACTTTTCGGCCTTCATGGAAACCTTTTTGTAGGCCCTCCCCTTCGCGCTTTCCAGTGTGAACATACTTGCCGTCTCTCGATCGGCAAGCACGGAGCTGATAAGCCGACTGGTAAGCCTTTCTTCAACAACTGGGTTCGCCTGCGCGGACTGGGCCTGAGCCGCCTTGGTTTTCCTTAATTCACGCTCAGCCGCCTCCACGCGAGCCTCCAAACTACGAATACGCTGTTCCTTCTTCTCCATCTCTCGACGGGCATCGCGCAGTCGTATGCCGACTTCATAAGCAGTGTAAAGCCCCTTCACCGACTTGTGAATGCCTTCGCGGAACACCTCGTAGTCTTGTCGACCCAGCATTGATTGTTGAACCTCTGGAGGAAATATTTGTCAGGCAAAGTCAACCGCTACATCTGGATCTCGAACAATTGAGTCCGCCTCCGTCATGGGCCTATTCTTCACAAACACCGCAAAGCTTAATGGGCACGGATTGGCGTCAGACCTCTTCTCGACTCGGGATTGCGGAGGCTTACCCTGCGACTGCTTGTCTCGCCTGGGCGATCTGCTGCGACGTCGAGGAGACTGACGCCCCTCTCGACCCCTAGAACTCCTGCTTCCTGAGCGTGAGGGATCACCACCTCGATTCATATCTCCGCTCAACTCAGCTAGGGTCTTTGCTTCCCCTTTACTATTAAAGAAGAGTCGGTTCGACATTCACGCAACCAGTCGTCCTCCAGGAGCTCAAGTCAGTCGTCTACCATGCTCATAAAGGATAAAGAATGTACCCTTCTTCATTTATCCTTCACAGAGGCAGCACGATCGAGGCAATCTCATTAATTGGAAATCCTGAATCGCCCGGCGCCGACTGAGTCGACGGCAGGGGCACGATTTTACAATCTATTCGAATACCGCAAGCCGTCTGGGGCAAGGGCAGACTCATCAGTCTATCCGGCTCAAGTACCCCAGCCGGCTCACGAATCGATTCTTCAAACCTCTTCAGAAACCGCCTGGGGCAAGGGCAGACTCATCAGTCTATCCGGCTCAAGTACCCCAGCCGGCTCACGAATCGATTCGTCAAACCTCTTCAGGAACCGCCTGGGGCAAGGGCAAACTCATCAGTCTATCCGGATCAAGTACCCCAGCCGCCTCACGAATCGATTCTTCAAACCTCTTCAGGAACCGCCTGGGGCAAGGGCAGACTCATCAGTCTATCTGGCTCAAGTACCCCAGCCAGCTCACGAATCGATTCTTCAAACCTCTTCAGGAACCGCCTGGGGCAAGGGCAAAATCATCAGTCTATCCAGCTCAAGTACCCCAGCCGGCTCACGAATCGATTCCTCAAACCTCTTCAGGAACCGCCTGGGGCAAGGACAGACTCATCAGTCTATCCGGCTCAAGTACCCCAGCCGGCTCACGAATCGATTCCTCAAACCTCTTCAGGAACCGCCTGGGGCAAGGGCAGACTCATCAGTCTATCCAGCTCAAGTACCCCAGCCGGCTCACGAATCGATTCTTCAAACCTCTTCAGGAGACGCCTGGGGCAAGGGCAGACTCATCAGTCTATCCGGCTCAAGTACCCCAGCCGCCTCACGAATCGATTCTTCAAACCTCTTCAGAAACCGCCTGGGGCAAGGGCAGACTCATCAGTCTATTCAGCTCAAGTACCCCAGCCGACTCATGAATCGACAATTCATGATTCGAATCCATTCGGCATGAGAAAGACGAGTCACTATTGCCACAGGACATTCAATCTCTAAAAGCTGAAACTCAGCAACAATTTTACGCAATACTCAATCTCTAACTACACAATATTGTTTCACTGACATAACCATACAAATTTTGTACAAATAATAGAGGAAGTCAAAATGTTTCATTATGTAGACACCCCATTTTTGACCGACCTTAAGACTCGGACGTCACCGATTGAGCGCTCGGTGATGTTGCATATTGTGCTCGTTTAGAAGTCTCAGAGTCGCGGCCGTGCGCCCTGCCTCCGAACTTTCGAACCCTCTTCTGTGCCTTGCCTCGGTTTGCGAACCAGACTCGGTTTTCTCTGTTTTCTTTCCTGAGGGGAGGGAGAGGTCCCGTAGACTATCTCTCAGTGGCCGTGGGCTACATTTCGTGGCCGTAGGCCATTTTGCCCATTTCGGAGCCCGGTTCCCGGTTTTCGGAGCCGTCAGGCTGTGTGCCTCGGTTCGGGACCGCCCAACCATCTCCGATTTCTCCGGTTTTTGGCATGCATCTCATTTACTCCCTTTCGAGGGACGCTGGGGTCTTAGATACCCACTTCGTGGCCGAACACCACTTTCGGTGCTTAACGGCCGATTTTCGGGATCCCGAACTGCGTGTTTTGGTCCCCGAGCATTCGTTTTGCATCGGTTTTTGTTCATTTTTGGCAGGTACCTCTGTTTTATCACCAAGAAGATCACTGGAGGGTGGGAGGCCAGCAATTTTCTCAAACAACCAGTAATGCTCCTCCGGCGCCCGCTTTTCTCACTTCCGGGCTAATGTTGAACACCCTAGGGCCATTTTCTTCAAACCAAAACCACAAATTTGTGTTGTACACACATGGAAGGACCCTAAAAACACATGGCCGGCCAGTAACTCCAATTGACCCTTTTGAACCCCTTCTAGACATGGCTTGTTGTCTCTCCTGTTTCAGAGTTGCCAGATTCCAACCATAGGGTCTTGTTGTACACACATGGGAGGACACCAATCTTTGGTGGCCGGCCATTAATTCTCATTAGCCCTTTTGAACCCTAGCCGGCCGGCCATGGGGGGTAGCCGGCCGGCCACTTGAAGCAAAAGCAGATGGCCGGCCTGCTTCCTCTCTTTGAGTTCATTCCAGCTGTATCTTGGTTTTCCCCCAAAAAAATATCTATCCGGGGGAACCCTTTGGAGGGAAACAAGACCTCATTTCCCTCCACCTTTTGGAAGACTCCTCTCTTCCTCTCTTGCACACATTAGTGTCCTCCCAACTCAAGAGAAGAGGGACCAAAGATTGCTTGAAGCATATACATACATACAACTCCATTTCCTTCAAGTTTTGGTGCCATTTCTTCATCATCTTCAAGCTCCACTACCACCACTCCATTCCAGCTGCAAGGAAAGGTTTTTCAGAGGCTTAGGAGCAGAAAACTTCAAGCAAGAGGCAGCCAAGACTTGTCTACAAGGGTAAGTTGCCATTTCCCTCTTTTGTAGCACTTTCTTGCCTCATTTCTTAAGCCTACTTGCTTACTGTTTTAGGCTCACACCTTAACTGAAGCTAGGTCTCTTTTGAGCTGTTCTTCATCTTTGTTTAAGGGCTCAACCCTGTTTGAGCCCTTCATAAGGTACTTGCTTCAATATCATCTTGTATGTCAATATTTTGCATGCTTTTTCTAGCTTATGTGTGATCTGTTTTCGAGGATGTAATAAACTGTAAGTGGGCCTATTTGGACCCCCTCTTCAACATTTAAGAAGGGCTCAACCCTGTTTGGCCTCTCTATCATGCACTTGTTTCATAATCTCTCATATTTACCGTAAAATTGCATGATTTGTTTAGCCTCTGTGTGATCTGTTTTGGAGCATGTCATGAACTGTGAGTAGGCTTATTTTGGGTCCCTCTACAACATTGTAGAAGGGATCAACTTTGTTGGGGGTCTCCATGTTATACTTGTCATTATACCCCCCTTTGACCCCCAATTTTGCATGCTCTGTTAAGCCTATCTAGCCTCTGTTTTCGGCCATCATCAGGCTTGGAAAAAGTCATATTTTGATCTTCTTGACATATTTCATTAAGGGTTCAAGGCTGTTTGATGAATGTTTGGCATACCTCATGTTCTAACCTTTGTTGGCTTCATTCTTGCATGGCATTTTTAGCATATTTTCACACTGAGTTGAGGCATATCATAAACTGTAAATGTGCATATTTTTGGTCCCTCATCAGTGTTGTAGAAGAGTTTTTTTTTAGTTTGAGCATCGCATGTACCACTTGTTTCAATACCCCTCTCTTGGCCCCCATTTTTGCATGCCATTGTTGTCTTATCTATGCTTACTATTTGGCCATGCTTTGTACTGTAAAAATGCTATTTTGGGGGCTGCCTTGCTACTGTTTTGCATGTCATGTTCATATTGTGCATGTTTGGTATAGCTATAGGCCATTTCGGGCGCCTAAGTTCGCATTTCGGGAATATTTCATGCGTTCGGTGTCATTTCGTCTCATTTCGGGGCTGTTTTGCATCATTTTTAGTTGCTGAAATTCATTTGCATGTTTGCATATCATTTTCCATGTCATTTGCATTCCGTATGCCCTTGCCTCGGTTTGCGTGCCCGTGTGCACGCATTTCGAGGCATCTCTTTTTTTATCCATCGGCCTCTTATGTGAGTGTGGCTGAGGCTCTCTCATGTTAGTGTAAGCCCAATTTGCATTGCGTATGCCATTTCATGCCTTTATGTCATTGCCTCAGTTTGCGTGCCCGTGTGCACGCATTTCGAGGCACTTCATTTTCATCCGATGGCCTCTTATGTGAGTGTGGCTGAGGCTCTCTCATGTTAGTATAAGCCCATATTGCATTACGTATGCCATTTTAGTCCTGTTGCATTCCGTATGCCATTTTCTCGGTTTGCATGCCCGTGGGCACGCATTTCGAGACATCTCATTTTTGTCTCATTACATATCATTTTTCAGGTCATTTCATGCCTTAGGGCCATCGTCTCGGTTTGCGTGCCTGTACGCACGCATTTCGAGGCACTTCTTTTTTATCCATCGGCCTCTTATGTGAGTGCGGCTGAGGCTCTCTCATGTTAGTATAAGCCCATATTGCATTGCGTATGCCATTTT
>JAPPVO010000032.1:25681681-25779336 GCA_030407325.1 Camellia japonica
TCTCTTCATTGCGCTCAGACTCCATTAGAGCTTGGAAATCCTCAAAGGTGGGACACACCTCTTGCCCGCTAAAGCTAAAGACGTGTGTCACCGGATTCCAAAACCTTGCCGCAGCACGAAGGAATGGAAAATGCAGCGGGGTACGGCGCAAAGTGAATAGTGCGTTTATGCCGAAAGCCCGGAAATTCAGCTTTTCCGAGCCATCCAAGTTGTTAATCCAAGTTGCAAGATTTTGGGCAAGAAATTCTTCCATTTGGAGCAAATCAGTGTGGAAATGAAGGGAACCACGAAGTTAAGACCCTTTTGAAGAAGATAAGGTTGAGTGCAGGACAGATGTCAACATTCTGCTGGTGCTGATCGTTTAGTGCCGACCGGCCATCTGTTTTGGCCGATGGATTACCCTTTCGGCCGATGGCCATTCCTCAAGGCCGGTAGCCTTTCTGCTGGGCCGGTGGCTCTCCCCCCTGTCCTCTGAGCTGTTTATGCTAAGAATTTGGGAAATCCTACCACTTCCAATACCCTCCAGTGATCAATTCTTACGAGGGCGCGCCCATTTGCTTATCGAGTTGTTGTATATTTGCTTATCGAGTTGTATTTCACTCTCTTTAAGTCTTTGTAATGTTTATCGAGGTGTACTCGCATTTGGCTAGTTTGCTGAGTCCCTATGTTTTGCTTATCGAGTTGTAATTGGTTTACTAGCTGATTATTACGATGCGATGCTTTGTTTTCAAAACGCAGTTTCAATTTCAGTCACATTGTTGTGTGATGCCTTGCGATGCGATGCATAGAACACGCAAATGTAACACCTTTTGAACAAATAGCTGTTTCATTTCTATCATATGTTTTGCAAAAACACACGCTTTTGAGAAATAAAACCTGCCTGAGGCAGTGCAATGTGCTTAAACTCCTAGTAAAAAGGAAAGTAAAGCAGAAGAATAGCAGGGTAGCAGAGTGCTGGGTTTGACACCAGTAACCTCCCCCTCGCAGTCGTTGTACCTTTCGCGCCCTTGTTCGGGTCAATTGTGTGGTTTGGCACCTTCATCACCCAAGACAATGCAAGAAAATGCCCTGTCAGAATGCCAGTAGACCTTCGAGTTGACCTCAAGCCATGACTTTTGTGAGCGATGCTCGGTACATGCGAAGGACGCTCCTTCCCGTATCCTTTTTATATCTTGTGAATTCCGTAAATCATTTCAAGCATACTGTGTTGCAGTACGTTGCATTTCAGCATCATTTTACCATGTTCAATTTCAAGTTCCTCTATATACACATTGCGTGCATGTGTGCATTGCTTTACTGATATG
Organism: Camellia japonica; assembly: GCA_030407325.1. NCBI lineage: Eukaryota > Viridiplantae > Streptophyta > Magnoliopsida > Ericales > Theaceae > Camellia > Camellia japonica. The sequence goes on from JAPPVO010000032.1 coordinate 25,682,986, forward strand.
TGTTCAAGTTCCTTTTTATACACATTGCGTGCATGTGTGCATTGCTTTACTTATATGTGTTCAAGTTCCCCTATATACACATTGCATTGTATGCGTGCATTGCTTTACTGATATGTGTTCAAGTTCCCCTATATACACATTGCATTGTATGCATGCATTGCTTTACTGATATGTGTTCAAGTTCCCTTTTATAAACATTGCATTGTATGCGTGCTTTGCTTTACTGATATGTGTTCGAGTTCCCCTATATACACATTGCATTGTATGCGTGCATTGCTTTACTGATATGTGTTCAAGTTCCTCTATATACACATTGCATTGTATGCGTGCATTGCTTTACTGATATGTGTTCAAGTTCCTCTATATACACATTGCATTGTATGCGTGCATTGCTTTACTGATATGTGTTCAAGTTCCTCTATATACACATTGCATTGTATGCGTGCTTTGCTTTACTGATATGTGTTCAAGTTCCCTTTTATACACATTGCATTGTATGCGTGCTTTGCTTTACTGATATGTGTTCAAGTTCCCCTATATACACATTGCATTGTATGCGTGCATTGCTTTACTGATATGTGTTCAAGTTCCCTTTTATACACATTGCATTGTATACGTGCATTGCTTTACTGATATGTGTTCAAGTTCCCCTATATACACATTGCATTGTATGCGTGCATTGCTTTACTGATATGTGTTCAAGTTTCTCTATATACACATTGCATTGTATGCGTGCATTGCTTTACTGATATGTGTTCAAGTTTCTCTATATACACATTGCATTGTATGCATGCATTGCTTTACTGATATGTGTTCAAGTTCCCTTTTATACACATTGCATTGTATGCGTGCATTGCTTTACTGATATGTGTTCAAGTTCCTGCCTATACACATTGCTTGCATGCGTGCACTGCTTTACTTACATGTGTTCAATTACAACTGCATATACACATTGCGTGCATACGTGCATTGCTTTACTCACATGTGTTCAATCCTACTATCTTGCTATACACATTGCATGCATTGTCACGCACTTTCGACTGCATTGTCATGCATGCTGCTAACAACATTGTACCTGTTAAGTTTGTTTTCTTTGCAGGCACGATATTGTATGTACGGCTCATTTGAGGTCAGTGAAACCGGACGAGCCGCACAGGTATTGTATCCTCCGCGTGAGACGTACAGAGAATTGCATAATTCTTTTACATCCTTTCTGCATTGTAGTGTAGTCTGATGTATGCTAGCTTATAACTATCGCATGCGTGCTTCATTACAGCTTTCTTTGCATGATTATAAGTTATGCTCGGCTTCTTGCATTTTCAGTTGCATTTTGCCCCTGCCCTCGGGCGTACATCTTGTTTTGTCTTGCATGTTTGTCTAAGTCTTCGGCCTTGTCGAAAATGGGTCGTCTTTGGGCTTTGACATTCACTCCCGTCATTGTTATGACTTCCGAGTTCTGTCAAAGAGGGGCAACTGTAGACACCCCATTTTTGACCGTCCTCAAGACTTGGACGTCACCGCTTGAACACCCGGTGATTATCCATGATTGTGTTCGTTTTGAGTTCCCGGAGATCCCGGCTGCGTGTCGTGCCTTAGGACCTCTCAACCGGCTTGTTCTGTGCTTGGTTTTGCACCAAGACTTGTGTGTTTTTGCATTTGAGGGTAGGGGGAGGCTTGCTAGCCATCCCTGAATCCCACCGGCTGTCCCCACCCCCCACCGGCACTCCCTTTTGGCCATCGGCACTGTTTTCTCAAAAACTTTGGCCGGTCGGCACTATATGATGCCGACCGGCACTTTTTTGTGCCGATGATCTTTTTAGCTGGCCGGCGTGCACCCTTTGAACCCCTGGGACATGGTGCATGCCAGCTGTGCCAGCTGGAATGCACCATCACACTCCCCCGTGCACAAGTATGACCATTTTGCACCCTTTGCACCCTTGAACCCCCTAAGCTTCTAGAAGCTTGACCCTTTGGCCAAAGCTTCTTAGAGAAGCTTGGCCAGCTGTCTTGGCTTCTCCAAGAAGCCAAGACCCCTTTGCACCCCCTTTGAACCTTTTCTTTTGCTTAGCCACTAAGTTTTAGGCTTGCCTTGGCCTATATAAGCAACCCTTCTCTATATTTGTTGGAGGTTGGCCATTTGAGAGATAAAAACCAGAGCTCATATATCTCTATATCTGATATACACTTCCTCTCTCTATATTTTCCATCTCTCTCATCCTTGTGTGTGTGTTTTAGACCTAAATAGTGTGTTTTACCTTACTTTTGCACCATTACACACACCATTACACCTTATTTCGAGATTGAGGGGCTTGGAGGGTTGTTGGTTGTGATTTTGGACTGGTTTTGATCATTAGAGGAGGGCTACATCACTTGTTCTTCAAGGAGTCTTCAAGGGTAAGCATGTTGCTTTAGTTTCCCCAAACTTACACTAGCTTTCTACCTATCTTGCTTTGTGTTTTTGGCTTTGTGTTCAACATAAAAAAGGCTTACATTTTCATGCTTAAGAACATTCATTAAGGGTGTTTTGTGGTTTGGGTGCCAACTCACCCTCTTAGGCCTTGTTTTGGTCATTTTAGTGCCTTTTCTTGAAGCCTTGTTTACTTGAGTGTTTTTGGTCTTCTCACCACTGAAAACCAGTGGGTTTTCAGTGGTGAGGGAGGTATTTTGGAGTCGTATATAGGGAAGGGACACCCCCTCCCTTTGTCCCTCTTTGGTCTTGTCTTTGGCTCATAAGGTAGCATGTATGTATACTTGCACTTGGCTTCATTTCAGAGTTTTCTTGGGTGTTTTAGGTCATATCTAACCTCTGTCTAAGGTTGGATTTGTAGCCCTTAGCATGCTTCTCATACTTGTTTTGTAATGCTCTCTTATGCTTAAAAGTGTGCCATGCATCTAGGCCATGTTCTTTGCATGTTTTAGCTTAATCCCATGAAGGTATTAGCATCATCTTGCCATGTTTAGAGGCTGTGGGCCACTGATTTCGTCACATTTGGCATGCTTGACATGTTTGTTTTGCATGATGGCTTGTTAGCCTTGAGCATATGATCCATGGACATGCATTGGTTAGGCTATTTAAGTGATTTGGAGTCATTTGACATGCTATTTCAGTCCCTATATCATGCCTATATGTTTCCATTTACCATCTTATTCATGCTTTGAAATGTCGCAATTTTATGCCTAGGAATAGGCCTTTTGCATGCTTCCATGTTTAATGCATTTTAGGGCTGCCATACCAAGGTTTTGGGGTGTATTTTTGCATGCTAAAAATCTGTTTTGCTTATCTAATATATGCCATGAGTGGTCATGTTAGATAGGGGGTGGGATGCTCCCTTTTGGTGCCTTAGATTTGGGCCCATTCGCTTGCATATTAGCATGTACATTGGTCACAATTTTGGGTGTTTTTTGCCACTGTTTTGGGTTGTTTTGAGGGCTGCCCCATTGTGGTTAAATCCACCATTGCATGCTTGCCTCATGTTTGTTGCTTAATTGATTCATTAAGTGTTGCTACATGTCAATCCCATTGCCTTAAGTGTCCATGTTTGCATTATACTTTGCATTTTGCATGCCTAGTATTGCACACTTAATATCATGTTGCATTGCATTTGGTATGCCTTGCATTTTTGCATTATTGTTGCATTGTTGAGCCATGTTGCATACATGCATTCCATGACTTGGTTTGGGGTGTCAAACCAAGTATAAGGGTTGAGGGAATTTCACACTACAAGTGGTGCAACTTGTTTCAACCCTTGGTCACCAAGGCCTTTGATCCATGCATGATAAGGTCTTGGTCTCATTTGTGTGTTACATGCATTTTCACATTGAAATGCAATCTTGGTTCCTTAGGCTATCATGCACCAAGATGCATAGTTGATGACCCAAGAACCAAGGGTCATGCTTCCTTGAGTCCCATACATGATAGGGAGCATTGACCATGCTTACATTTGCTCTAAAATCCATATCATGCACTGTCTGCCTGCTGTTGCTGTCAAACTGTCCTCTGCAGGAATTTTGTGCCGACCGACAGGATATAGTGCCGACCGGCAAACATTTTGTGCCGATAATTTCATTCGTGGCCAGTGACTATTTTACACGGCCGATGAACATTCTATTTAGCCGATGGTGATCCTCAGGGTTCAGGGAGCATGTCCTGAGACTTTGGGAATCTTTGGAGGGACAGGGCAGCAAAAACAGAGGCGGCAGTGTCATGATGCGGGTTTCCGGGCGAGTCGGATTCAAGCATGCATCATTCGCGCATCCCGAGGCAGGGCTGAGGCCCTTGCTTCTTATGTTAATATTAATTTGATAATTAGAAATTTCTGTAATAATTTATTTATTCTGTATTCGGACTGTATTATTTTTGGACTGTATATTCTTTTGGTCTCTCCGAGAGAGGGCATAATTGTAATAAGTGTGTGTGAGTGTGTGTATGTCTTCCAACCCCCATTTCTTTCTTCCCTTTTATTTACCTGCTTATGATGGTAGATTACGGCATATTTAAATTAGCATACAGTATGATAGCATACGTGCATCCATACATTTGTCTAACATGCATTGGGCTCGGTACATCATACAAACTGCATTGTATTTCAATTTCCAAATTGAATACTTGTTACTTGTAGCATTTCACATGCCATCTTAGGATAACCGAGCCTACTCTAACTGCACCTCTGTATGTGTTGCATTAGCCACTTAACATGAACTAGGATCATGCATATGATTACTGACTAGTTTCTGTTTTGGCTTGGAGTACTAGGTGAGCTTTTATGCTTTAGCATATCACCTGTGTGTGAGTGTTGCCATAATAGCATGACTACCATGAGGCTAAGTGCTTATGTGATATAACTGCTTGAATGCCTGTGGATGAAGGTCAAATTACCTAGATTGGAATAATGCATTAAAACTGTGAGTTTTAAGCCCACCAGATAGTGGCAAACCTGTCTTTTCTAAAAACCAACTTAAGGGTGGTAAAACCTGCATTTTAGCCTACTTGCGAGTAGCAAACCATTTTCAAAACAAACATGAAATGTTTTATTCCAATTTAGGCGATTTGGTCTATACTTGTTTGCTGTGCGCATAACGTAGTAATTCTAGGCTAATAACCAGAATAAGAACATGTAACGTTTTCAAAATCGGATATCACGATTAGTAGAGGCCGGTCTTCGGACCGGGCGAAAGGGGGTGCTCATAGCTGACCTTTCCCGATCGTACCCAAGCTCCCGAGCCAAGTCAACTTTGGTTATGACGGACACGTGGCCTTCGGCACCGAGTCAGGGTTTCCTAAATTCCCCCAATTAAAAAATATTTAGGTGGCGACTCTGTATTTGGCAAAGCAGTCCATGTTTGGCACTTCTTTTCAAAATCAGTTTTTCTTCAAAACGATTTGCCAGAGTTGGACTCTTTGGTTCAGATTACGAACCGCGACAAACAATTGAGTCCTTCGAATTGTAGTAGACCCAATATCGAACCAGAATGGGGGGGGGGACTCGCACTCCTTTCTCGGGATGCGTTCGGGGACGTCTACATAAGACATAGCCAACATGAACTTAAACAAAGTGCTCACACATGAGGCAAAAATGACAAGTTTTGAAGACAACAAGGAGAGGGGATGGCCCTCTCCTTCTTAGGACCTTAAACCACCATCCTCACCACTGAAATCCCTCAAGATTTCAGTGGTGAGGAGGCCCAAACAAGGTGGTCCCAGAGCTCACCAAAAATAGCACAAAATGGGGCCAAACAAGGCCTAAGATGGGGTAAACAACCCCAAACACAAAAGTGATCTTAAACAAACTTCAAAAGAAGCTCAAAATAAGACTTTTTTCAGTTTATGACAAAGCCCAAAACAGCATGCAAGATAGGCTAAAAGTGTGTGCAAAAATGGGAAATAAAGAGGGGAAAGGAGTTACCTTTGAAGACCAAGGAGACAGCAGCTTCTTGGTCCAAAAAACCAGTCCCTTAGCCTCTGAAAATGGCCTCCAAGATGCTTAGAGTGATGGTGGAGGTGTTAGGATAGGAGGTGGTGTGTAATGGAGCCAAGAACTAAGCACTTTGAAGCTAAAATGTAGAGATATAGGGAGAGATATATCTCTTGTGCCTTAGACAAAAGTGTTGGAACCCTTGCAATGGAAGAGGAGCTCTTCTTTTATAGAGGAACAAGGGTCCAAGCTTCTCTTAGAAGCTTGGAGCAAAGGGGCCAAGCTTCTCTTAGAAGATTGGAGCAAAAGGGCCAAGAAGGCCAAGCTTCTTGGAGAAGCTAGACAAAGGGTCCAAGCTTCTTGGAGAAGCTAGACAAAGGGTTCAAGCTTCTTGGAGAAGCTAAACCAAAGGTTCAAAAGGTTCAAGCTTCCTCAAGAAGCTAAAAACCAAGGGCTCAAAAGGTTCAAGCTTCCTCAAGAAGCTAAAAACCAAGGGTTCAAAAGGTTCAAGCTTCCTCAAGAAGCTAAAACAGGGGTTCAAAAGGTTCAAGCTTCCTCAAAAAGCTAAAATAGGGGGTTCAAAAGGTTCAAACCCCCTCAAGAAAAGGTCTCGGCCAGAAAAAGTGGCTAATCGGCCAACAAAGTTGGCCGACCGACCACAAAATGTGCCGACCGGCCATCACCAATGGCCGGTGACAAGGAAACAAGGCCGGTGGCCTCAAGCCATGGCCGGTGAGGTGTGGGGATGGCCAACAAGCCATTCCCTGCCCTCCAAAGCAAAAACCAACAAGTGTTTGGTCCAACCAAGCACAAAACAGTCAAGTTGAGAGATCCTGAGGCAAGGCGCATAGCCGAGACCTCCGAGAACTCAAAACGAACACAAGCATGGGTAATCATCGAGTGTTCAAACGATGACGTCCAAGTCTCGAGGACGGTCAAAAAATGGGGTGTCTACAGTTGGGCCGAGGTGGGTGATGTACCTTTGTTGGGTCCAGAGTTGGTTCAAGAAACTACGGAGAAAGTTGCACTTACCCGTAAGAGGCTAGCTACGGCTCAGAGTCGCCAGAAAAGTTATGCCGACCGTAGGAGGAGACCTTTGTCATTTGAGGTGGGTGATCATGTCTTTTTGAAAATATCACCTAGACTGGGTTTGATAAGGTTTAGGAAGAGTGGGAAGTTGTCTCCTCGGTTTATTGGCCCTTTTGAAATCCTTGAACGGATTGGGGAGGTTGCTTATCGTTTAGCGTTACCGCCACAAATTTCCGAGGTTCATGACGTGTTTCATATTTGTATGCTTCAAAAATATGAGCCGGATCCATCGCACGTGTTGCACTGGACCGACTTAGAGGTAGATGAGGATGCCTCATATGAGGAGAGACCGGTAAGAGTCTTGGATAGACGAGATCAAGTTTTGCGAGGCAAGACAATTCCCTTGGTAAAAGTATTGTGGAAACATCACGGAGTCGAGGAAGCGACTTGGGAACGCGAATTAGAAGTCTGAGAGAAATATCCGGATTTGTTTGTTGATGCATGAGCATGTATTGAGAATTAATTTTGTTAATGAGAAGTATAAGCATTGTATATGTTTTAACTTGTAAGAACATTGTATATGTTATAATTGTTTGGGAAGAACATAGATTTAATATAAACATTGTATATGTTTTGAGAATGTGGAATATTGATCATGTTGTATCATTTTTGAAAGCATTGTATATGCTATGAACGACTTTTGAAAATTTGGACTTTGGTTAAACATTGTAAATATTTTGGGAAATTGAAAATTTCATTTTTATATTGGGACTTATGAATCGAGTCGGTGTGAATAGATGACCAGAAAGTGGGTCATGGTGTTGAACTTGTGAGAATAACATAGTGTGAATAGTTCAATTATGTTTTAGAGCCTAATTTATAATTTTGGGGACGAAATTTCCTAAGGTGGGGAGGTCATAGCGATCCCGGTTTTACCCCGACCTTTCTTGTGCTCTGGACTCAGATTCTGTGATTGTATATTGTTGTCTTTTTCTTGTTTCTTCCCTTCAATTCTTGAAATTTGAGTTTTGGGACTTGTTGGGCGAGTTTGGAACAGGTTGGTTGTCTTTTGGTACAAATGGTTGTTGCCCAGAATTTGGCTTCTTCGCTCGAGCGAGGCTTCTTGCGCTCGAGCGAGCCTTGTGTAATCTGTTCTTCGCTCGAGCGAGGCTTCTTGCGCTCAAGCGTGCGTCTGTGTCTCTGTATGACCTGAAGGTTGGTGTTCTTCGCTCGAGCGTGCTTCTGCGTTGCAGACCTAAAGTTTTGTATTGTTCGCTCGAGCGACGCGTCCTACGCTTGAGTGAGGCGGCCTTTTGTTTCTGGTTGCTCGAGCGAGAACTCCTTCGCTCGTGAGCCTGCGTATATCAGATTGCAGCAGTGATGTTTTACATAACCTTTTGATTTCATTCCTTCCCCAAAACCCTAATCCGACTGCTTCCCTCTCTAAAACTCACATTCTCTCTAAGATTTCATCTAGATCCGTTGTGTTCTTAACCCTAGTGTCTTTGAGAATAAGGTAGAGGGCTTCAAGAGATTTGTTGTGATCCAAGAAGTACTTGATTTCGTCATCTTTGAAGTTCCACCTTATTGTTTGGGTTTTCTACACTTGAGGTAGGGATTTTCTTTGAGTTATATATATGTTTTTGCAAGATCAAGATGATTTTCGAAATCATCTTTTAATTTGTTTTGAAAATTTGTTGTTGATTCAAGAAAGAGAGTGATTTTCAAAGTGGGTTTACTATTTAATCCTTTGAAATACAAATTGGGGATTTTGAACTATGTTGATTGAAGAATGAGGATTTTGGTGAGATTTTTCTCAAAAGTTTGAAGATGGAAGGTTTTGGTGAGAAAACCTAGAAATTGGGGATTTTTAAAGGAGAAGTTAAAAATCCACGGTTGATATTGTTATATTTATTTTGAATGCCAAAATAAATGATGTTTGAAAATTGTTTATTTATTACATATAAATGATGATTTTCCATGGAATATGTTAATTGATGAAGTTTTGGAAATTGTTATTTAAAAGTGTTGATATAGTCTTGAGATGACTAAGTTGTTGGAAATGTTTGAAATGTGAGAATTATGTTATCCCTTGGATGAATTGAAATAAAAGTATTTATTCATCTTGTGAAATTGCATTGAATGGAGGAATGGGGATTTTGATCACAATGGTAGTATTGTGTGGAAGAATTGAAAATGAAAGAATTGTTATAATGTATTGATTATTGTTGCATTGGCATATCAATTCATTGAATTACATTGAACTTTGAAAGTTGATTTGAAAACTTGCATTTGAGAAAGAAATGTTGAGGAATAAGTTTTCATGAAATGGTTTTGAGGGAAAATACAATGGTAAGTCTTGAAAGGTAGTGTAGAGAATAGGTGGCGAGCCTTCCAGTTAATACTGGTAAAAATGACAGAGTATAGGTGTTGAGCCCTCCAGCTGTGTAAAAATGACAAAGTATGGTGTCGAGCCCTCCAGCTGTGACTGGTAAAAATGACAAAGTATGGGTGTCGAGCCCTCCAGTTGATACTGGTAAAAATGACAAAATTGGTAGTATTTGTATAGTCTACTTGCAGATACTAACCTAGGGATTACCAGAGTTGTATATACCGCCCCTTGAGTTAAATTGTTAAAGTTTTGAACAATGAAAATTGCATGGCATCATTGAGCATGATAGTTTTCAAAAGATGAAGATGTTTTACTTTCAAAGAGGCATAGCACGTCATATGCATTCATCTCTTGGGTTTTGTATAAAATGTATATACTTTGTTAAGAATTCTCTATTGGGTTTTGTGCTAACTGTAGACCGCCCCGAACTCTCTCCGCGCGCCCCCCTTTCGGAGAGGGTGCGGATTGTGTTCTAGCTACTACAGTTCGAACTCCTGTCACGGTTCTGAATCTAATGTCACAAAGTGCAATGTAAGAATGATAAATCACCAAAGAGTCCAAATCCGGCAAATCGTTTTGGAAAATCGATTTTAATCAAGAAGTGCCAAACATGGACTGCTTTGCCAGATTTCAGAGTCGCCACCTAAATATTTTATTTTGGGAAATTTAGGAAACCCTGACTCGTGCCTAAGGCCACATGTCCGTCATCACCAAAGTTGTCTCGGCTCGGGAACTTGGGTACGAGACGGGAAGGTCCTGAAATGAGCACCCCCACTGGCCCGATCAAAGATCGGCCTCTACTAACATGATATGTTGTTTTTTGAAAACACATGTGTTCGTGTTCCGATTATTAGCTTAACTTACTATGTGATGCGCACAACACACAGTATAGACTAAATCACTCAATTTGGAACAAAACATTTCATGTTTGTTTTTCGAAAATGGTTTGAAAGTGCTACTCGCACGTAGGCTAAGATGCGGATTTGCCACCCTCAAGTGGGCTTAGAAAAAACATGATTTTGCCACTTCAAGTGGGCTTAAAACGCACATTTTGATGAATCATTCCAATTCAAGCGATGAAGCCTTCATCCACAGGCATTCATGCAGTTAATCACTTAAGCAGTTAGCCTCATGGCAAGCATGCTAAACATGGCAGTCACTTACACGCATGCAAGGATGCTAAAGCATAAACACTCACAGTGTACTCCGAGCCAAAAAAGAAGTTAGTTAGTAATCAATGCATGATCCTAGCTATGTCAACAATGCTTAATGCAACACATGCAAAATGCAACTAAGTAGGCTCAGCTATCTAAGATGGCATATGAATGCAACACTCGATGACATGCTTTGAAACACATATTCAAGTAAGTATTGAAATACAATGCAGTTTGTATGATGTGCCGAGCCCGGTGTATGCAATACGAATGAATGATGCACGCATGCAAAGCATAAGTATGCTAATTGAAACATGCCCTAATCTAACCACTGAAAGTGGGTAAATAAAAGGGAGAAAGAAATGGGGTTGGAAGACATACACACACGCACGCACCCTTATTACAACATTTGCCCTCTCGACAGAGGGTCCGAATAAATCAACCAACTAGCTACGCTAAGCTAATTAATTACAAACCGAAACTAATTAACTATTCCTAGTTAACTAATTACTGCAAAACTATAACTAATTAACAAATTAAGTAAGTTGCAAAAACCAACTAAGTATGAAAAATATCTAAATTAGGCTGCCACAGCCCTGCTTTGAACAATGAAGGATGCATGCTCGGTCGGCTTTGCTCGAAAATCCACTACCGTGCCTCGTGATGCCTCTATTTGCACTCTTTTGGACTTCTAAAAATTGTGCCAACTTCCAGATTGTTCTGACCCACCTTAAGGACAAGCTAAGGGATGTCGGCCAAGAGGGATGGCCATCAACCACTGCTGATACCCGATTGGCAGAATTGGTGATCGGTCGGCAGCTTTGATGGCAGGCCGGCCACTGCTTCCCACAGTTTCTCCTTTTGCTACAACAGAGCACATACAGAGGCATGGAAGTGTATTTGCAAGGAAATGTGTGTGCAACCACACTCCTTATCATGTCTCAAGCTCAAAGGAGTGTAGTGCTAGACTCTCGAGCCACCAATCACGCATCTCGGTGCATGGTGGCCAAAGAGTCAAGTTTGCACAATGTTGATGAATGCACAAATAACACATAGGACTCGATGAACCTCCACCTTATCATACATGATCAAAGGTGTCGGTGACCTAAGGAATGAGGCACGTTTCATCACGTTGGGTATGAAACGTCCCTCGTTCCTCGTGTTTGGATTAACATTCAATCTAAACACAATGCAATGCAACACACATGCAAACAACATGCTATCTATCAATGCTAGAGTGACACTCATGAGGTTGCATCATATAAGCAATGCATGCATGGCATGTTTGGAGGCTAAAGCATCAAAGCAAGTAAAGAGCATCATACAAGAGGCATGCAATACATAGCACAACTAACCAAACCAGCTCTGGACAGAGCTCAAACATGCCAAGTTAAGGGCCAAGAACATGCTGAAATGGAACCCAAGAGCTTAGACAAGCATGCATGCAAATTGGCTCATGATTAAGGCATAAAGCCATAACTCTCAAACACATTGAAGGAGTGGAAAATGTGAGAGTGTGGCAATGAAATATGCTCTAAAATAACATGTTAAATGATGCCAAATCTTCCAACATCACAAACCAAGCATGCAAAATACCTCAAAACTCAAAACTAGTCAAGGCGATTGCACTACAAGCATGCACAACAAGCATCATACGACCAAGAAGGCTCAAAACAGAGCTAAAGCATGCGAAAATATGAATAAAAGCCTGCTGGAGTGGAGCCAAAAACATGCTAAAATAGTGGTCCAAAGCATAGAGCATGTTAGGCTAACTAGTAGAATTACACTACGAGTGTATGAAGCATTCAAGATACAACCAAACCAGCCAAAAATAGAGTTATATCAGGTCCAAAAACTCACGAAAACATGCTCAAACTAAGCCTTAAGAGGATAGAAATACATGCTCATTTGATAGGCCAATAATACATGCAAACAAGATACAAAAGTGGTGGACCACCCCCATCCATTTTGGACCTCAAAACCACATTTCCACCACTAAAAATCCACTAGATTTCAGTGGTTAAAAGGCCAAACAAAGATGAGCTCGAAGCCTTTGGGGGGTGGTACAAAGCAAGACAAAACAAGGCACACAAGGGGGTGAAACACCCCCAACACCAAAGAGACCTTAAACAACCATCTTAAAGCACTTCAAACAAGACTTTTTCTAGTTGGAAGCAAGGCCTAAAAGAGCATGCAAGAATGACCAAACAAGCAATTAAAGTAAAGCTTTGAAGAGGATAGACTCACCCTTGAAGAACCACAGCAAAGCCAGCCACTTCTGAGGCAAAAACCAGCTTTTTGAAGCTTCCTTAAGACCCTCCAGCACCTCAGCAACAAAGTAGGAGTGTTTGGCTAAGAGGTTGTGTGCAAAAGTGTGAAGAAAATGCAATTCTAAACACTATAAGGCACAACAATATAGAGAGACAGAAATATAGAGAGAGAGTATATATTTTGGCTTCTCCAAAATTTTGAACCTTTCAAAAGGGAGAGGAGCCATCCCTTATATAGAGAAAAGCAAGCCAAAGCTTCCTTGAGAAGCTAGAAGCTTGCTTGAATCCATCCATACACGTGTATGGAGGATACACTTAGTGAACAACAACTGGCACCAGCTGGAAAATAAATATCTGCAAAAGCAGAAAAAGGGGTCTCGGCCAACACTCATGGCCGACCGGCCATCACTGATGGCCGATGAGAACTAGGCCAGGCCGACAGCCACTAGGCTTGGCCGGTGGGCACCAGGGTTGGTCAGCAGGCCACCCTCTTCCCCCAGAAGCAAAGACATAAGCTCTTAATCCACAACCAAGCACAAAACAAACAAGTTGAGAGGCCCCAAGGCAAGGCGCACAGCCGAGACCTTCAGGAACTCAAAACGAACATGAGCATGGATGATCATCGAGTGTGCAAACGATGACATCCAAGTCTTGAGGACGGTCAAAAATGGGGTGTCTACAGTTGCCCCTCTTTGACAGAACTCGAAAGTCATAAGATGACGGGAGTGAATGTCCAAGCCGAGAGACGACCCATTTTTGACAAGACCGAAGACTTGGACAAACAAACAAAATATAGATAAATAAATGGTTGCGCCCGCAGGCTGCCTACGTATCCGTTTGTAAGGAATTAAACCAGCGTAGTTCGGGGCAGGATGCAAAACGATATGCACAATGCAACAAAACGATGTAAATGATATACAATGCAATGAAATAATCAAACCACAAGCAGTACAAAACCACACAAATATCATAAAAGGATGGAGATGCAACATCAAACTACGTTTAACATAGAAAAGGTGCCGGAATCCTCAAACCATAATTCTCTTTAGTGGAGTAGGCGTGTGCATAGGCAAAACTATGTGTTTCGCAGAAATAAACAAGTAATTGGGTGGCATGATATAAGTGAGGAATGATCTGCTGAGGAAAGATCGTGATCCTACATGCTGAATGTAACAAAACAAAGTACAATGCGATGGATAAAATGGATGCAGTGAATAAGGCACGCAGCCAAACCACATTTCTACCTATAAAAGGCATGGACACAAGACAGACCACATCTGACACAGAAAAGGTGTCGACACCCTCAGACTACAATTCTCTTAGTGGAATAGGCACGTACACATTAACACAAAACCATGCTTCAACGAAGGAAAGTATGGACGCATGCCAAACCAGGCTTAACATGGAAAGGATGCAATGCAGTAGATACAATAGATGCATGCGATAGATGCTATATGTAATGCGATAGATGTTATGCAACACTTATGATAGATACGATGATGCGGCTAAGAAGCGATGCTCTCGAAAGTACCTTACAGGGGCAATCAGCGATGACTCACCTTATGCTGCTGGGGATCTTCCTCTTCTACATCTTGCATTTTCGAACCACAGGTACTACTTTTCTCCCTGACTATGGTCGCAACTTTCCCTATTCTTCAACAGGGTGACAAACTAGGTTGGTTCAGTATCCAGAATCGAGGCGCATACCCGCTACCTTAACCTATGGGGTTGCCATACATATTTCAAGCCGGGGATACACCCCTGGGTATTTAAACCAGACTTTAGTCTCAGAAATTCCGAACCTTTGCGTTCTAGGCATGGGCCATTCGAACTCTAGTTTCCACCATCTCAGTTGATCTCCTAGGAACTCACCGCAAACACAGGCAGGTGGCTATACCAGACCACCGGAAGTCGTTGGGGGCATGACAAACACCAAAGGAATTGCACCTTCAGAGGATTTAGGGTCTCCTAGACCAGAGGAGTGCACAAGATAGTGCGAAGCAACATGAACGCACAAAACAGTGCTATACAAGTTAAAATGTACAAGACAGTGCGATATGGGTTAAATGCACAAAACAGTGCTATGCAATGCACAAACAAGTGCAGGTAAAGTGCGCAAAATAGCACGAGCAATGCACTAATAAGTGTAGATAAGGTGTGCAAAATAGCGCGATGCAATGCACTAATAAGTGCAGGTAAGGTGCGCAAAACGGCACGATACAATGCACTAACAAGTGCAGGTAAGGTGCGCAAAATAGCATGAGTGGCACACAACCACAAAATGCAAAAAACAGTGCGATGCGCAAGAAAACGCGAGTGATTTGAAATGCACTAGACAGTGTGATGCGCTAAACAGCACGAGTGATTTGAAATGCACTAAACAGTGCGATGCACTAAACAACGTGAGTGTAAATGCAGGATTTTAAGGTCTCCTAGACCAGGTGAGTGCACAAGACAGTGCGATGCAATGCACTAACAAGTGCAAGTGAGGTGCACAAGAAAGCGCGAGCAATGCATTAACAAGTGCAGGTGAGGTGCACAAAAAAGCGCGAGCAATGCACTAACAAGTGCAGGTGAGGTGCACAAGAAAGCGCGAACAAGTTCAATGCAAAAGATACAAGCATTTTCTATGCAAGATGAGAGCATGTAATGAAATGCACAAGATAGTGCGATGCGCAAGAAAGCGCGAGTGTAAACTGCACAAGATAGTGCGATGCGCAAGAAGGCGCGAGTGATAAACTGCACAACACAGTGCGATGCGCAAGAAAGCGCGAGTGTAAATTGCACAAAACAGTGCGATGCGCAAGAAAGCGCGAGTGATAAACTGCACAAAATAGTGTGATGCGCAGGAAAGCGCGATGCGCAAGAAAGCGCGAGTGATAAGCTGCACAAAACAGTGCGAGTGAGGTACAATGCACGAGAAAGTGCGAGTGAGTTAAAATGCACAAAAAAGTGCGATAAAATGCATATTCTATGCAAGTAAGGTGCACAAAAAAGTGCGATAAAATGCATGTTCTATGCATGGAAGAGTGCATTTTCTATGCAAAAGATACGAGCATTTTCTATGCAAGTATGGAAGAGTGCATTTTCTATACTAAAGATACGAGCATTTTCTATGGAAGTATGGAAAAGTGCATTTTCTATGCAAAAGATACAAGCATTTTCTATGCAAATATGGAAGAGTGCATTTTCTATGCAAAAGATTCGAGCATTTTCTATGCAAGTATGGGGGCATTTTCTATGCATGAAACAAGACCATATTCTATGCAATATTGAAAGCATATTCTATGCAAGAATCATAAACGATGCGCGGCATGCATGCAACAGAAGTGTATATGAAAATGCACATTCTATTTAAGAGAGGGGCATCAAATATGTACTTTGGTGCCTCCAATTTACCTCTCAGAGGACTTTGCAACATGCTCAGCTCAAACAGGACACACCATGTTCATACTAGCGAGGGGTAACATCTGCATGTGAAAACCACAGGTGCTGCTTGGACTGCCATTCTGACTTGAAGCAGGCTTACACTTGGGGTTGAGATATACTCATACTCTAGAGAAATGGTGAGGCCTGAGAAGGTGCACCTGGAATGCAGTCTCAGACTTTGCTGAAGTTCAAACATGCTAAGATGCTCCACATTTTCCCTCTTTTCTTTTGCTTTGCAGTTCGAAACCTATGTAGCTTCAGATAGGTCCTGGTTCTACTGTTTTCACATGACCTGGGTTGAACCCTGCGGTCCTGTTTTGTACAAATATGGAGAATGGCACAGCACTCTGAGCACAAAACGATTTATTTTGAAATTGAGAAATAAGTTTTCAACCGGGTATTGAGCCTACGACTGATCATAGTCAAAACTACTAAACAAGGGAAAACAAAGGTAAAACAACCTAAACACATCTATTGACACTCGAAACGACTCAAAACAAGAATCGAGAGAAACAAAAACACACACAGAACACTCAAATGTGTACCACCAGTGGGAGGCCTCTCAGTTCACGAGGAGCCAGTTTCTTCGGGTATTGTTTCCCACCCTTTCTCATTTGTGACCCTCACATCACTCTGGCATTCAATCTCTTGTTTTCTAAAAAAACCATTTTCACACTTTTTCTCTCAACGTACATCTCTCTATTCTTCAATCTCTCTTATTTTTTTATCCCTCTCCTGGGTGGTTGATGGATAAACAGGAAGTTGTGGGCTCGTGCCCCTAGCATTTTTCTAGATTCTTCTTCTTCTGCTCACAACCAGTGAATTCCTCCCACAGAGGGGTTGCGCTACAGTTGGGTGTGCCGCAGGTCTGTAACTGAGATCGGTTGACGATGACCTTGACTTAACTTAACCAAGATCAATTACAGCACGTCTCCTTGGCTAGGTATACAATTGATTGGTCTCACATGCATTGCATTCTCTACATCCCCATTCCAGGTCAGACGCCAATTTTTGATTTGATCATCTAGATGAGGGAACCGAATATCCCGCTCCAGTTCCAGTTTGTGCTTCACAGTTGGTTTAATACCTCGTTGCTCGGAGGATGAGAGAGCTTTCGGCCCTCTATTGTTAGCCTCAGTTGTGCCCTTTTTAGCGAATATGGTGCCCTTTCTGGCAAGCATGTTGACAACGGGGAAAAGACAGAAAACCTGACTCAACTGTGCCCCTAGTTCATTATTTTAACCATTTTTTGTTTTTTGGCTTTCTACTAAAACAATTTTGACCAATACGAGAGTTAGATTAACATGCTTGTTCGATTTTCTGATTTGAAATCATGCAAGTCAGGCTATGAGCACTGAAAATTTTCTTTTTTTGGGTCCAAGATATGGTCCAATTTTTGAAAAATGGAGCAAATTGTCGAGAAAATTAGTCAACTTCATTAAAAATTCTCAAAACTTGTTTTTACAAATGGCCACTGCTCGACCAACACAGAATTTACTCTTGAGATGCACAACCTCAGAACCAAAACAATGGAAAATTGCCCCTTGTCTAAATGGCACTGCACGACAACGGAAAGTTGCCCCTTGTCTGAATGGCACCACAGTACACTGTAATCAGTCCTCAAAGTGACGATCACAATCGAACTCTCGGATACAGAGAAGACAAAGATGATCAGAACCATTACATGGACACAGTCGATTTGGAAGTGTTTATGGCTGGACTTCAGAATGAAGTTGCCTACGTATCCCAAAGATGGTAACCAAGCCTGACGTAGTTCCGGGTTAAGGTACACTCGGGTATTTAACCTCTCCTTTTGCGCTCTAACTTTTGCCAAGGTCGCCCTTTCTGGGTTTTCAACCTTGCGAGCTATGTTTTTCTTTTCTTTTCATTTCTTCTCTTTTTCTTTTCGTTCTTTTCTTTTCTTTTCTTCTTTCATTTTCTTCATTTTTTTTCTTTTCTTTTTCTCTTGCTCTAACTTTTGCCTGGGTCCCCTTCTGGGTTTTCAGCCCAACGAGCCTCTCGAGGATAAAAAAAGTGTAACTTTGTTTGTGTTAATCGGTTTGAGATCTCAAAGCTATATGAATCTAGGAGAATGGCTGCTGTTCGCTGATGATGTAGAAGTCTATCCAATGGGGGCTGAATTTCCCCTCGTGTTGCGGATAGGAACTCGATTGTCCTTCAACAATAAACTCTCTTCTTCCAGCTACTGGAATTTGGCTTTCTTGCCAGTCTTCAATGGTTTGTGGAATGACTCATCTTTTGAATCTTTTGAGCACATCTGACATTTTTGCCCCTAGTTCAAGGGCTACTTCTGATCTAGCTTTGCAAGCTTCCTTTGATAACATATGATCCTCTTGATTTGACTTTCTTCCCCCTAGTTCAAGGGTTTCTTCAAATCTGGCCTGGCGGGCCTCCTTTAATGTCATACGACCTTTTGCCCCTAGTTCATGGGCTGCTTCAAATCTGGCCTGGCGGGCCTTTTTTGTGGTTGACCGTTGAACATTCTGAGTCCAAGCTCAAGGTTTGAAAGCAAAAGAGAACGAGTCTTGAGGCTGAGAGCGATCCTATGCTGCACAATCTCAAGAGCGATTCTACACAGGTCTTTGCAGGACCACGTAAAATATTTTTTGAAATCTTTTAAGAAAGTGACTAGTCACTCACGCTGAAGACAATGTAGAACCAATCTGGATCAAGCTAGGATCCTTCTCAGTACTCACATTAACAAACATGATCTCATTCATTAAGGGCTTAGCAGGCCTCTCTTTCTCTCAATTGATCAAATTTTTGCAAATCCCGAGGAATTCCTTCCTCTTTGTTTTCAATACATTGTTCAAAAAGTTTTGAAAAACTTAGGTCAATGCAATGAGTTCAAGGCACACAAAAGTAGGTGAAAAGCACTGCCATTTCATTCAAATCTTCTGGCACAACTGGCTTTAAAGGCAGGAACAGACTCAAAAGAAAGAGTGTAAAAGACAAACACAAAATAACATAGTGATGTCCAAGGTAACACCCCCGAAATCACCTGACTCCAACACAACTGGACTGACTCGATACAACAAGACAGACTCGAAACAAAATGACAAGACTCAATATAATACAACACAACATAATTGACTCAATACCCAAGTCAGAAAGGAAAGTAAACAACATTCGCAAATGCTCAAAATAGTACGTGCCATCCCCATATCTGGAGTAAATTGAGTGCCATCCGCAGGTGGTTCATCCCCCGTTCACATAGTCACATTATCTCCCAAGTTCACTGATCTAGGCTGATAGACTTTGCAGAGCCTGGTGCGACGATGACCTTGTTGTCAATCAGATCTTGTATTTCGTGGCGAAGACGAAAACACATGTCAGTGTCATGGACGGCTTGTTGATGGAAGGCACAGTACTTGGCCGGATTATGGGAGGGAGGAAGTTTATTCGGTAATGGTCGTGGCTCCAGGGGCTTCAGATGCCATTGTCCTATAAGGGTTTGGAAATCTTTGGACAAAGTCATATAGAGGGGATTGAAGACCCTCTAGCCTCGGGGTGGGTACTTCGAGGTTTGTGAAGTTTTGCTGGATGCACCGGCAAAGGGATTGGTAGACGTTGATTGGGTTTGCTGATCTCTTCTGAGTGCAGGATTAGAGCTGAAAGGAACGTTTCTGATACAACGGCCCTTCTCCCGGCTTGCCCCTTGATTCAAACTGCTCTCATTCTGAGTGGCAAAAGTGCCATCCACAATCTTTGCAACAACTGCAATCACTTGCTGTTTGTTCATCTTTTCGTCTTTCAAAGCCTCAACAGCCCACTGAAGGTGTTCATAGGGACCAATGCCTGCCCCTACCTTGTTTTTACCACTGGCCTCCACTTTACCAAGGGATTGGCCTTCTTCCAATGTAACTTGTCCCAAGATTGGGGAGCCTTTTGGCGTGAAACTTCTAGCATGTGATGTGGTCGATGATGGAGCCAATATCCCAAAGGCCAGATCTGCCACAGTTCTCTGAAGATCTTCAATCATTTTCATCAGCTCAGAAGTAGTGGGTTCACGAGTTTGAGATGATTGGGGTTCAAGTGCATCCATCATGCACAAGTCCGTGCTTTCTGGAATGAACACCTCAGGCTTGGGTAGATGGGCTGGGGTGATGTATTTGCTGGGGTTGTAGGCAGAAGGCAGTGTATGGATTAAATTGAGATGTGGATGAGGTACTTGGTCATTGGGGTCTGGAGGTGGAGCTATTGTCTGGTTGTCGATGAGATTCTGGATCTCATGATGAAGGCAGTAGCAACGGTCAGTGCCATGACCGCGCTGCTGATGATACACACAGTACTTAGTGGGGTTATGTCTGGCTGGGAGTGGGTCAGGAAAAGGTTGAGGATTAAGGGGTTTGAGATACCCTCTTTTCATTAGGAGTTTTACTGCGCTGGTTAGGCTCATATAGAGGGGAGTGAAAGTTCTACCCTGAGCTCGGGTTAGGTCGGCTGTTTGTAGGCTTGGTTTGGCAAAAGGGTCGGCTGTGGCGACTGTATTGATTTCGGTGGGTTCGGGAATAGTGTTACTACCAACATTGGTACTCCCTGCAAAAACCCTCCTTATCGGTTCACTTGTTCTGGGAATGATCCCACTGTTGAACGCATTCTCGACCTAAACCCCCAGTTCATGCAAACTTTTGAAAGTGGATAGTGGAACGACTATTAACTTTTGCAACATATTAGGCTCAAGGTTCTGCACCACTATCCGCACTTGGTCCCCTTAGAAGGGCGATTTGTCATCTTTGCTGCCTTTGCTCTCCACCTTGCAACAAATTCTACAAAAGATTCTGTAGGATTCTGATGGGTTGCTTCAAGGTCTTGAGTGGTTATTTCAAGTTGGGTATTATAAGAGTACTGATCGACAAAGGCCTCAGCCAATTCTTCCCAGTTCTGCTTCACTATATCCTCCAACTTGGCGTACCAAGTGGCTGCTACACCCGACAGGGTTCTTCCATACAGAGAAAGTTTTTGCGGCTTAGTCAGACCCATCGGTTTCAGGACGTCCAAGAAAAGCCGAATATGTACCATAGGATCTCCAGACCCGTCGAAACGGTCAAGGTGTGGCATTTTGAATCTATCTAGGAGTCGTATGGCAGCCTCGATGTACCCATCCTCAATGTCGGAATGGAGTTAAGGCCCTATGCCTTTTTGAATTGCTTCTCAAGGTTCGCAATTTTCACCGCGGTCGAATCGAGATCATTAGCATCAAGGAGATGAAGCCTCTCATTAGGCTGCACCAGGGGTCTGAAAACCTGAGCTTGAGCCAACCTTATTCAGGGATCTGGACCCTGCAAATCTTCAGCTGGCAGAAGTGGGTCAAAGTTCAGCTGGGGTCCCAAAGCTGGATGTGAGGCAGATGCCCCAGATGGGCGTTGCGTTTCAGCATTGGTCTCATCCTGCATGGTTGTTCCCTAATTTAATGCTGCTATCACGGCCACAAATTCTTCCGAACCCTATGTCATCACGAGTCTACTGATTATGTGACTGGTGACTGTCAGATCAGTTGAACCGGTGAGCCCTGACTGGCCTTTCTTTGCCTTGCCTCAGCGAAGGAACACTGGTTGCCCTTGAACTCAATCTCTAACCTAACAAAGTCGATCAACACAAGTCCAATGTACCCGGGGGATATTGGAGCCTTCTGAAGCTATAGTTCCAGGACTACCTTGCAAAAGAGAAAACAGACAGCATCTCAGCCTGATTTCACTAGAACGGACATGAGCATAGCTAAATGACTGTGCTCCCTACAGAATTCTGCCCAAAATTCTGCCTGTAAACTGATACCCTCAGGCCGATACTCAGACTTGCAACTGATATATATAACTTGTAGAGACGCACTCTAACAGCACATACCAAGCAAGTAAGAGCCAAAACACCCCTATGGTGGGGTAGGGTTTCCCTGTCCTATTTTGTCAGGAGCTAGGGTTTCACTACGCACGCATGCGGTTTCAAACAACCTACAATCGGGTAAGCAACCTGTCCTAGTTTGGAATGGTCTCTACGGCTTCCGATATGCAACTAGGTCGAATGGTCGAAAAGGGTGCCTCGGTAAAAACCAAGGTTTGTGGTCCCATCGTGGCAGAGCCTGTAACCGGTTTGCCTTATGGCACGCATTTCCAAGCAAGCCTCCGGCAAACCGTTCAGGAATAGCAGATGGCAAACACGGTGTCCTAGGCGCACCAATGCAAATGCAATGCAAAGAAACACATAAGTGTAAACAAAACAACATATCATGATGTTCGGGTCAAGTTCTCTAAATCCCCAACGGAGTCGCCAGAAACTATAGACCGCCCCGAACTCTCTCCGCGCGCCCCCTTTCGGAGAGGGCACAGATTGTGTTCTAGCTGCTACAGTTTGGACTCCTGTCACGGTTTTGAATCTAATCTCATAAAGTGCAATGTAAGACTGATAAATCACCAAGGAGTCCAAATCTGACAAATCGTTTTGGAAAATCGGTTTTAATCAAGAAGTGCCAAACATGGACTGCTTTGCCAGATTTCAAAGTCGCCACCTAAATATTGTATTTTGGGAAAGATAGGAAACCCTGACTCGTGCCTAAGGCCACATGTCCGTCATCACCAAAGTTACCTTGGCTCGGGAACGTGGGTAGGAGAGGGGAAGGTCCTGAAATGAGCACCCCCGCTCGCCCGATCAAAGATCGGCCTCTACTAACATGATATGTTGTTTTTGAAAACACATGTGTTCTTGTTCCGATTATCAGCTTAACTTACTATGTGATGCGTACAACACACAAGTATAGACTAAATCACTCAATTTGGAACAAAACATCTCTTGTTTGTTTTTCGAAAATGGTTTGAAAGTGCTACTCGCACATAGGCTAAGATGCGGATTTGCCACCCTCAAGTGGGCTTAGAAAACAACATGATTTTGCCACTTCAAGTGGGCTTAAAACGCACATTTTAATGAATTGTTCCAATTCAAGCGATGAAGCCTTCATCCACAGGCATTCATGCAGTTAATCACTTAAGCAGTTAGCCTCATGGCAAGCATGCTAAACATGGCAGTCACTTACACGCATGCAAGGATGCTAAAGCATAAACACTCACAGTGTACTCCGAGCCCAAAAAAAAGCTAGTTTATAATCAATGCATGATCCTAGCTATGTCAACAATGCTTAATGCAACACATGCAAAATGCAACTAAGTAGGCTCGGCTATCTAAGATGGCATATGAATGCAACACTCGATGACATGCTTTGAAACACGTATTCAAGTAAGTATTGAAATACAATGCAGTTTGTATGATACGCCGAGCCCGGTGCATGCAATACGAATGAATGATTCACGCATGCAAAGCATAAGTATGCTAATTGAAACATGCCCTAATCTAACCACTGAAAGCGGGTAAATAAAAGGGAGAAAAAAATGGGGTTGGAAGACATGCACACACGCACGCACCCTTATTACAACATTTGCCCTCTCGACGGAGGGTCCGAATAAATCAACTAACCAGCTACGCTAAGCTAATTAATTACAAACCGAAACTAATTAACTATTCCTAGTTAACTAATTACTGCAAAACTATAACTAATTAACAAATTAATTAAGTTGCAAAAACCAATTAAGTACGAAAAATATCTAAATTAGGCTGCCACAGCCCTGCTTTGAACAATGAAGGATGCATGCTCGGTCGGCTTCGCTCGGAAATCTACTACCGTGCCTCGTGATGCCTCTATTTGTACTCTTTTGGACTTCTAAAAAGTATGCCAACTTCCAGATTGTTCTGACCCACCTTAAGGACATGCTGAGGGATGTCGGCCAAGAGGGATGGCCATCGGTCACTTCTGATAGCCGATTGGCAGAATTGGTGATCGGTCCGCAGCTCTAATGGCCGCCGACCACTGCTTCCCGCAGTTTCTCCTTTTGCTACAGCAGAGCACAAATAGAGGCATGGCAGTGTATTTGCAGGGAAATGTGTGTGCAACCACCCTCCTTATCATGTCTTAAGCTCAAATGAGTGTAGTGCTCGACTCTCGAGCCACCAATCCCACATCTCGATGCATGGTGGCCAAAGAGTCAAGTTTGCACAATATTGATGAATGCACAAATAACACATAGGACTCGATGAACCTCCACCTTATCATACATGATCAAAGGTGTCGGTGACCTAAGGAATGAGGCACGTTTCATCACTTTGGGTATGAAACGTCCCTCGTTCCTCGTGTTTGGATTAACATTCAATCTAAACACAATGCAATGCAACACACATGCAAACAACATGCTATCTATCAATGCTAGAGTGACACTCATGAGGTTCCATCATATAAGCAATGCATGCATGGCATGTTTGGAGGCTAAAGCATCAAAGCAAGTAAAGAGCATCATACAAGAGGCATGCAATACATAGCACAACTAACCAAACCAGCTCTGGACAGAGCTCAAACATGCCAAGTTAAGGGCCAAGAACATGCTGAAATGGAACCCAAGAGCTTAGACAAGCATGCATGCAAATTGGCTCATGATTAAGGCATAAAGCCATAACTCTCAAACACATTGAAGGAGTGGAAAATGTGAGAGTGTGGCAATGAAATATGCTCTAAAATAACATGTTAAATGATGCCAAATCTTCCAAACATCACAAACCAAGCATGCAAAATACCTCAAAACTCAAAACTAGTCAAGGCTATTGCACTACAAGCATGCACAACAAGCATCATACGACCAAGAAGGCTCAAAACAGAGCTAAAGCATGCGAAAATATGAATAAAAGCCTGCTGGAGTGGAGCCAAAAACATGCTAAAATAGTGGTCCAAAGCATAGAGCATGTTAGGCTAACTAGTAGATTTACACTACGAGTGTATGAAGCATTCAAGATACAACCAAACCAGCCAAAAACAGAGTTATATCAGGTCCAAAAACTCACGAAAACATGCTCAAACTAAGCCTTAAGAGGATAGAAATACATGCTCATTTGATAGGCCAATAACACATGCAAAGAAGATACAAAAGGGGGGACCACCCCCATCCATTTTGGACCTCAAAACCACATTTCCACCACTAAAAATCCACTAGATTTCAGTGGTTA
Source organism: Camellia japonica (assembly GCA_030407325.1). Classification (NCBI taxonomy): domain Eukaryota; kingdom Viridiplantae; phylum Streptophyta; class Magnoliopsida; order Ericales; family Theaceae; genus Camellia; species Camellia japonica. The sequence continues at coordinate 25,708,229 of JAPPVO010000032.1, forward strand.
AAAGGCCAAACAAAGATGAGCTCGAAGCCTTTGGGGGTGGTACAAAGCAAGACAAAACAAGGCACACAAGGGAGTGAAACACCCCCAACACCAAAGAGACCTTAAACAACCATCTTAAAGCACTTCAAACAAGACTTTTTCTAGTTGGAAGCAAGGCCTAAAAGAGCATGCAAGAATGACCAAACAAGCAATTAAAGTAAAGCTTTGAAGAGGATAGACTCACCCTTGAAGAACCACAGCAAAGCCAGCCACTTCTGAGGCAAAAAACAGCTTTTTGAAGCTTCTTTAAGACCCTCCAGCACCTCAGCAACAAAGTAGGAGTGTTTGGGTAAGACGTTATGTGCAAAAGTGTGAAGAAAATGCAATTCTAAGCACTATAAGGCACAACAATATAGAGAGACACAAATATAGAGAGAGAGTATATATTTTGGCTTCTCCAAAATTTTGAACCTTTCAAAAGGGAGAGGAGCCCTCCCTTATATAGAGAAAAGCAAGCCAAAGCTTCCTTGAGAAGCTAGAAGCTTGCTTGAATCCATCCATACATGTGTATAGAGGATACACTTAGTGAACAATAGCTGGCACCAGCTGGAAAATAAATATCTGCAAAAGCAGAAAAAGGGGTCTCGGCCAACACTCATGGCCGACCGGCCATTAAAGAGGCCGATCGGCCATCATTGATGGCCGATGAGAACTAGGCCAGGCCGACAACCACTAGGCTTGGCCGGTGGGCACCAGGGTTAGTCAGTAGGCCACCCTCTTCCCCTAGAAGCAAAGACACAAGCTCTTGGTCCACAACCAAGCACAAAACAGACAAGTTGAGAGGGTCCAAGGCAAAGCGCACAGCCGAGACCTTCAGGAACTCAAAACGAACACGAGCATGGATGATCATCGAGTGTTCGAATGATGACGTCCAAGTCTTGAGGACGGTCAAAAATGGGGTGTCTACACTCACCCTGGGGGATTTTTGTGCAGAAAGGATGTGGTGATTCCGCCTAACTGATGGCGTGGAAGTGTGTGTAGAGAGCATGATGTGCTCACTTGCTGTGACTCTGATTTGAAGCCAAGGGCTTTATATGTGTGGGTTTGAATAACCATTTTTTGTAACCAGGCTCAAGCCTCGGAAACTTGTAAACCCTTTGGGGGTATTTGTTGTTTAATTAATTGTTGTTGAATTAATTGTATTCTTACATGAAGACTATTAGTATCATGTAATGAAAGTATAAGGATTTATGATTAGTTATATGTTAAAGAGCCATGATTATTGTATCACCATTCGGGCATGAAAATGGGGGCGTTACACACTCAATTTTGGACTCAAAGTTGGCCCAAAATAAGCCTATGAAAACCAAATTTTCCAACAATCCCCCACATGAATGGAATTTGATGGAGAGAAAATGCAACAACATGATCTAATTACAGAGAGTACAGAAATTGAAAATATTTTGTAAAGGATAGGTAGCTTTTGGCTTTGAACCTTCCCTTGTGAGACACTATCGGATTTACTAGCTAACTAGTGAACATGATGTTTTGAACTATTCAGCCGTTTGTGTAAACCAAGACAATAGAACTCACATAGTATATCTCCAGACACAGTTTAGTTCTCACTATTGTGTTCATTTTGGCCCTGAACAACCTGGTCTTTCATGAGTGCTTTAAAGACTTGTAGCCCATCACAAATCTCATAGAACCGGCCCAGTTCACACTTACATAGGTGATTCTTATGAAGAGTATCCTGCCATACTCCACTAGTTTTACCTAGCTATAAGAATCATTAAAATTCTACTTAACCTAAAACGCAGCAAACATCACTATTTCGTCCTAGAAATGGGTAGGAGTTTGATTCCCCAGTGATCCTTCTGAGTCATACACCACTCAGTTGTCCCTTTGAACCTAGATCTTGGGATCTCCAGTCAACTAGGTTGGGTTGCCGTTGTGGTAACTCTTATTTAATATGCTTAAGTCCCATTCCCCTTGATGAATTCTCAACTAGCTCTCTTGCTAACCTTTGGTTAGTGGATCTATTATGTTGTCTTTAGACTTCACATATTCAATGGAAATAATTCCATTAGAGAGTAGTTGTCTCACGGTGTTATGTCAACGACGAATATGTCGTGACTTACTGTTATACATATGACTCTGTGCTCTACCTATTGTTGATTGACTATCACAATGTATGCATATAGCAGGCACCGGTTTGGGCCACATTGGAATATCTTCAAGGAAATGGCGAAGTCATTCTGCTTCTTCCCCAACTTTGTCTAAAGCTATGAATTTTGATTCCATAGTAGACCTAGCAATGCACAAGTCTGTTTGGAAGATTTCCAAGATACAGCCACCCCACCAAGAGTAAAGACATACCCACTGGTGGACTTTGAGTCTCTAGTATCCGATATCCAATTCGCATCACAGTATCCTTCAAGTACTGCTGGATATCTAGTATAATTAAGCCCAATGTTACGAGTAAATCGGAGATATCTAAGAACCTTTATAATAGCTTTCCAGTGTTCTACTCCTGGATTACTCGTATATCTACTTAATTTACTTACTGCATAAGCTATATCTGGGCGAGTGCAGTTCATCAAGTACATTAAGCTTCCAATAATTTGGGCATACTCTAATTGAGAAATACTTTCCTGTACATTCTAAGAAAGAAACAAATTAACATCCACATGCGTTCTAGCAAGATGATCATCATCTTTGCTAAATTTGTCAAGTATTTTCTTAATGTAATGAGATTGTGATAAAGCATAACCTTCTAATGTTTTGGTAATTTTCATACCAAGAATTACATCAGTAATCCCCATGTCTTTCATGTCAAAATGTTTATTCAACATTTTCTTGGTAGTTTTAATCATGTCATTTGTAACGGCCCAAAATAATCCAACATAAATTAACTACATCGACCAACATCCACCAAATAATAATAACAATTCTCCCATCTTTACATCATTAATCAACAAGTTTATGCAAATGTTCCACATGCGAATTATATATTCAACGGTATGAAAATACATGAATCTATAGCATGTGGAGCATCAAATCCCAAAAATAAATAAAATGCCCTTAAAGGCTTACATCTTCCAAGGCATTGAGCCGGGTTACACAAAAATGGTTTCATGAACCCATACATTTAAAGCCCTTGGCTAACAAATAAATTCACAACAAAATAGAGTCGTCTACTCTTCACAAAAATATGCCCACGCCCTCAACTCGGCAGGATCACTACATCTTTTCCTGCACTAAAATCCCATAGGGGTGAGCATAAAGCCTAGTACAGAATCCTTACAAAGTATATACAGTTATGCACGATTTTCCAATATTGAATGCAAATGCCATGTAATGCCAATTTAATGAAAATTTCATTTACATGCTCTTCTTGAAAATCATCATGTTCAACAACACTTGAAATCTCCACAATTCCGAAAACTTACAATTTTATTCATTAAGGGCGGTAAATACGACTCAGGTAATCCCTAGGTTGGTTCTGCAAGTAGGCTCAACTAGCACTACCAATACCCCACTTTACTGGTTGCTAAATGGAAGGGAAGTGGCACCTCCTCCGCGTGTGTTTTCGGTCTTTCACCCCGAACACTCAGGCCAACTTATCCATTTCATCCACACCTCCTATCCGGACTTACCAACGTATTTACCCCATAAATATTTCCATGGTTTCGTTTCACAATATTTCATTCTCAATGAAAGTTCCCATTCCAATCAATGATCATGACATGCAAGGTTTTAGATGAGTCAATGCAACAATTATCTATATAACATCATGTTCTTCTACCATCAACAAGCTTTCTACAAATATTCAATGATAATCAAATTTTCCCTTTTTCTCCTCTCAATGCCATTCCACAACTAGCCAAAAGTGTACTACCATTTATCAATAAACATAACAACATGCCCACAATTCATGCATTTCCATCATTTCAAGCTTATAGCAAAATTTGGACAACAATCCCCAATCTCCATAATTTTTCATGTGTATAGAAACCCATCATCAATATATGTGCATTTGTAATAAAACAAGAAAAAAACTTTCCACTTTCTTTACTTATCATGGTACACCACTATGAACATATATATATAGATATATAATATCACCCATAAAACCCTCATCTTCTTTTATTCAAGGAAACCCCCAAATTTCTAGGTTTTCATCTTTACAAACAACACACACACTCTAAACACTTGAAAGGGACCCTCAAGAACACACCATTTTCTTACCTGAGACAAATTCAACTCTGAAGGTGTTATCTTAGAAGGATAGCAGATTTTTGAAACCCACTTTTGAAAATCTCAATATTTTGAGCCACAAATTCAAAACCAACACAATAGCTTCAAGAAAAACCTTGAATCAACATCAATAAAGCAAAACATGTATATATGACTCAAGGATGTCCCTACCTCAAATTTTGGAGAAAAAAAGAGATGAAACCCTAGAATTGATGGTGTTGAAAAGAGATCTCCACCGCACACAACGTAGCTCTTGAGAAGCTCTTTGTTTTTGATGAAGGAACTTGGGGGTAGAAGCGCAATAGATCCAAAGAGATCAAGAACTCTAAGTGTTTTGGTGTATGGAATGTAGAGAGAAAGGAGAGGAGATGATTTTTAGTGAGAGAGAGATGTAAGAAAAATGATACACACGGCCAAAAAGGAGAAGAAAAACGGAGCCTCTCGGACTCAAACCCGACCATACGTACGGCACTTGCTCCCACACGTGCGGCTCTGATCCTCGCATGTGCGGCTCCCTCGGCACCTCCCCCTCCGCACCTGCATATTAGGCAGTGTGCAACCCTCCAAAACTCACCCTTCCCCGTACATGCGGCCTCATCCCCCGCACATGCGGCCCCCATCCCATAAGTGCAGCCCAAGGCCCCGCACGTGCGGCCCTGGTCTCCAGCTTAGAATTTCCCTGTTTTGATCCCGGACACTCCGGACTCGACCATGTACCCTCCGAAACAAGTGATGCTCAACCCGGAGTTAGACAAACACTAGAGTTTGAAAGAAGCTCTTGAACACCACAACTCAAAGAGGACAAAAATAAAACGATACACAATGAAACCAGTCATCACATCATTATTACTACCTATGATGAGCATATTATCTACATAACGACATACTATAACATAGCCTTTGTTTGTGTTTTTAATATAAACACATTTGTCACACTTATTAATTTTAAATCCATTTGACATCATTGCCTTGTCAAATTTCTCATGCTATTGCTTTGGTGCTTGTTTTAAACTATATAATGATTTAACCAATTTACACACTTTTTTTTCTTTTACTGGAACAGAAAAACCTTCTGGTTATTCTATGTAAATTTCTTCATTTAACTCACCATTTAAGAAAGTGGTTTTCACATCCATTTGATGAATTTCTAGATTGTACAAAGATACAATAGCAATTAGCATTCTAATGGATGTTATTCTAGTACCGGTGAGTATGTGTCAAAGTAATCAAGACTTTGTCTTTATCTAAAACCTTTGACCACAAGTCTTGCCTTGTATTTGTCAATTGATCCATCCGCTTTCATTTTTCTTTTGAAAATCCATTTGTACCCAAGAGGGTTACAACTATCACAACCCAAATCCGTCCCTATAGGTTTAGCGTCGTAACCGGCCAGTAATTCGAGATTACCAAAGGCCTTCTTGTACAATCAAAAATAATCGGGGCTAGCGGAAGCAGTATTAAAAAATACACCAATAGTCCAATGAGCTATGCATCTATATGAACAAACATTTATCATGCAAAAACATTAGTTTACCCACATTCAGTACATAACTTGTAACTTAACATTAATACATAACGTATGCACATAACGAAAGTTTACTTCATGATCAAAAACTTGACAACGGCCTTCCAGGCCTAGCCCCAACTCAGAGGCACACAAAACAACTCGGTAGGCTTCAAAACGATGACTCAGCTATAGACCCCTTCTAGGCTTGCCATCCAAAATGCTACCTATATATATATATATATATAAACAGTGAGCTAAAGCCCAGTGAATAACATTAACGTAAAGGGGTTAGTGAACGAATTCCAAATACAATATCCATAAGACAAAATCATATCACGATCAATCATATCAGTCTCATATCAGAACATAACATAATGGTACATCTCACAGAACATATCACATATCGTCTTCCAACTAGAGTAATCGGTTCCCAGATACCGATTAGACACATATCACCACAATGATGTGGCTAACGAGATCTTATATTGACATTTATGTCATGGACCCGCATTTACATGCCATCCCCCATGACTTGGGACTATCTATGGATGCCATAGTAGATTCACAAATAAGACATTCGTTCACATAATCAAGATAGCATTTCGAGAAACCATAGCTTATCGATAACAATTAAAACATAATTTATATCAACATATCTTTATAGAAATGTTACTCACAGTGGCCTTCCAATACCCGTTGTTCGGTCCTCGAGTCTTGACCTACAAATACAAATATTCATAGCACAATTTCTCAATATACATTCGAGTCAATCAGTCGATTCTTAACCTTCTTCAATTTATCCATTACTTGTTCGTTCGGTTGTTTCTATTCCTTCTTTAATTTCTTTCATGCTTATAATATGCATATGGATGTGTATGATATGTGAAAATCATGCAAATGAAGGCCCATAAATTAGAAAATGGAAAAATAATAAAATTAGAAAATCTGCCCTGTTTGGCCCAAAACTCCTTTTGCAAAATCATGCTCCAATTGTCCAAATTTAGTTTTAACTCACTTTCTCCATATCATGCCAAATTCCAAACCCCAAAGTGATTAATCTCTTAATTAATCTCCATAAATTGAACATGGCTCCAATTTCTCATTTTCTTTTTAGTTACATAAAATTAACTTCAAGCTCCTTCTATTTTCCTTCAAAACATGAAATTAAAGTCATAAACTTCTTATAAAACCATTCACATGTATGAAATTGACATCAAAATTACTAATTTTATATTCTTATAAATTTTCTAACTAATTTCCATAATCTTAAACTTAACTTAATTGTAGCCTCAACTTAATTCATAATCATAGATTGTTCCAAAATATGTTTAATTTAAATAAAATCTTAAATTACATTACATGCATTGATTAAAAATCTAATTATAAAATCAAAACTTTAACTAACATTAGGATTAATTCTAAATTTCCATAAACTTGATGTTCATAAAACATTTCCTTTTTCTCTTCAAAATGTGAACTTAAATGGCTCAATTTCTTCAAAATCCATGATGCATGTAAATATAGATTCAAATACTCATATAATTCCCTCATGCATGTAACAATGGAACTTAATCTCATGCAAGATTACAAAAATTAAACTCAAAATAATTAATTTCTAAATTTATTCCATAATCATCCCCATGCATGTAACCCATTTCATGTTTAGAATCCAATTCCAAATTAGCTCCCATAATCTTACACTTAAGTCAATTTTTCTTCATCATCTTGCTATTGATTCCAATTTCACCTTTAATTATAAGTGTAATGTAAAGATCCTACACAAATTAACATAAATTCCATACCTTAAACTTTAAATGGGTTGAAATTCTTGAACTTTTCTTTCCTCTCCTTGGTTCTTCTCTTGTATTTCTTCCCCTTGTTTTGAACCCACTAGCACAATTCTCTCTCTCTCTCTCTCTCTCTCTCTCTCTCGATTCTACTTTCCTTCACTTCGGCTCTGTTTTTTTTTTCTCCCCACACACACACACAACTTGATGATACATAAACCCATCTTTGTTGCCTTGGACTTTTAATACACCAATATTCCTTGTAATATAATTGTATTAAAAATAAATTAATATACCAATTACATTTTGGTTTAATTGAACATTATTTAATCTTAATTAATCTTGATTAGCCTAAACACAAATCCTACATAATTTAATTAGTCTGATTGACTTCCATTAGAGCCCAATTAATTATATTTAAATTTATCAATCCGAATCAGATTTTAATAGAACTCCCAAAAAGGCTCCAAATATTAAATTGAACTCATTCTCATCCTCAATTTTGTTTTCTTAAATCATTTAGGCCTTCAATTTCTGATTAGACTCCAAATTTTCGTCAATTAAATTACATATTCAAATTAGATACCCCATAAATAAATTTAATTCGTAATGATCACAATTCTCAATCTTCATAATTTAATTAGCTTGATTAACTCCAATTAGCATCTAATTAATAAAATATCAATTTTATAGATCTGAATCGAATATTTAATTAAGCTCCTATATGGTCCGATACTCGAAATTAAACTAATTCAATTCATCAATTATACTCTCTTGAGCCATGTTGGCTTTCAATTTCTAATTCTAAAATAAATCCTCAATAGAATCATATACGAATCGAACTAAATAATTCTTATGACCCCAAATTAAATTAGAACAATGGGCAACTACAATGCAAATCTCCTTAATTAATTTAGTACTAATCAGTATACGCGGTGGGGTCGTCACAACAACCTAGTGGCAAATCCACCAATTCCCAAGTGTGATTTTGCAAGATGGATTCAACTTCACTGTTTACAGCTTCTTTCCATAAAGGAGCCTCAGGACTGGACATAGCCTCTTTAAAAGTTAAAGGCTCATTTTCTAACAAAAAATTTAGAAAATCTGGACCAAAAGATTTTGAGGTTCTAGCACATTTACTACGCCTAGGTTCCTTTTCCTCATTTTGATCTATCTCTTGCTCTTGATCTTGATCTTGTTTTTTATCATGACTAGTAATAGAATCATAAGATCTTTCATTATTACTAGTCTCTTGTCCAGTCTTATTTGGAAGTACATGTTCAAAGAATGATGCATTCTGAGATTCAATAATAGTATTTATACGCATTTTGGTATGTTCTAATTTATGAATAAAAAACTGATATGCACTACTATTCTTGGCATAACCAATGAAAATGCAATCAACGGTTTTAAGACCTATCTTAGTCCTTTTAGGACAAGGAATAGGTACTTTAGCCAAACACCCCACACTTTTAAGTATTTGTAGGATGGTACTCTTCCATACCACATTTCATGAGGTGTTTGCTTCACTTCCTTTTGGATACTTTATTGTAACGCCCCCAAAATATTATAATAAACCTATCTATCATGCGGAAGAATATAACAGAAATACAATACTTTCATTCATCAGAGTTCACTATTTATCAACTAGTTAAATGTCATGTAGGCTTACATCTTTCCAAGTCATTGCTTGGTTAAACAAATTGAGTCTCGCTCATTACATTTTAAGCCCTTGGCTTTACAAATAACAAACATATGCACATAAAGCACAATTAAGAAGCTCTTGCTTCCCAAAAATCCATCCATGCTATTGCCTTGGAGGTAACATCTCACCTGCACCTAAAAATGATATTCCCGTATAGGGTGAGCCAACAGCCCAGTAGAGATAATCTAACACAATATATGAGGTTTAGCAAAGGTATAAATACCACGTATATAAACAACACCGATATGGAAGCATCCACAAGGCCTGCATACCTATATACCACTAAGACCAATCTTCTTCCCTTTTCCTTCAATTCATTTACAATTCATATATATATACTACTCAATTCATGAGTTAAATTCATTATCTTTCAACAACCAAAATGAGACTACAACTCAATGGTTTCCAATTATACGAAACACACATAAACACTTCAGATCTGCCACTTTACGAATATTTCGTCGGAAGGAACCGGCACCCATTTATATATAAAATTTCGGGTCTTTCACCCAGGACACTCCAGCCAGCTTGCTTTAAATGGAGCCCATCCCCTTTCTCCTCCCCAAACAAATATACATATGCAATGCATTTATAAACATAATCATATATGGAGTACATCCCCTTTCTCCTCCCAAACTTATATATATATACAATGTATTTATAACATCATCAATTATGGAGTACATCCCCTTTCTCCTCCCAATAAACATACATATACAATGTATTTAAAACATGGTCATATTCAATAACATCAACGATGGATTAGCATTAAATCGCCTAATTCTCATGTAATTTCTACAACAATCATAGCTATCCTTCACCGATAGCCCAATGTAATTATTTCCAAGATATATTCAATATCGGATTTAATAGTTTATTCAAAACTTCCATAGGTGAGATAATACATATCCAACATCACCAATTATGTCAATAACCATCCAATTTAACATATTCAATGTTAATTCCAATTATTTATACAAAAATAATCATTTTATCAAATTAGGGCAAAATCTTCCTTTTTTTCCAATATTGACTCAACCACCCAAAATCAACTATTTTGGTACACCAAGATCTTATATTCAAACCCCATACTCATTTATCTCTTATATATCAAAAACCTCTCTTTTCATTTAACACCCAAATCTTAGATTTGTCTAAACCACAACCAAATCTCATCATCTATACACAATAGCAAATAACTAAGCTAAAAACCATATTAGAGTGTAGAAAATCCCTACCTCAAGTGTAGAAAACCCAAGCAACAAGGTGGAACTCCAAAGATGACGAAACCAATTTCTTCTTGGATCAAAACGAAGCTCTTGACGCCTTCTACCTTATTCTCAAAGACACTAGGGTCAAGAACACAATGGATCTAGATGAAATCTTAGAGAGAAGGTGAGTTTTAGAGAGAGAATATGAAGATTTTTGTTTATGGAGGGTTTTAGAGAGAGAGAGGGCTGCTGAAAGTGACCTAAAATGTCACATTCACGATCTGATATAAACAGGCTCGCTCGAGCGAAGGAGTTCTCGCTCGAGCGACCAGACACAAAAAGGTCGCCTCGCTCGAGCGAAGGAATGCTCGCTCGAGCGGACAATGCAAAGCTTCAGGTCTGCAACGCAGAAGCACGCTCGAGTGAAGGAAAGCTCGCTTGAGCGAAGAACACCAACCTTTAGGTTTTAGAGAGACGCAGACGCACACTCGAGTGAAGGAAAGCCCGCTCGAGTGAAGAAACATTTTCACAGAGCTCGCTCGAGCGCAAGAAACCTCGCTCGAGCGAAGAGGCAAATTTCTGGCAACAAAGTTTTGGAAAAACAAGCAACCAACCTGTTCCAAACACACAACTATAACCTAATAACCGACATTAAGGGGAAGACAAAGGAATCAAGACATAAACCACCCTCCAAACCATACAAACCCGAGTCCGGAACACCACAAGAGACAGGTCAAAACCAGGGTCGCTATAACCTTCCCCCCTTAAAGAATTTCGTCCCCGAAATTACAAATCAGGCTTTAAAACATAATTGAACTACTCACAACCATGTTATTCCCACAAGTTCAACACCGTGACCCATTCTCCGGTCATCTATTCACACCGACTCGATTCACAAGTCCCAAGTTAAAATGAAATTTTCAATTTTCCAAAAACATTTACAATGTTTAACCAAAGTCCAAATTTTCAAAAATCGCACATAGCATATACAATGCTTCCAAAAATGATACAACATCATCAATATTCCACATTCTTAAAACATATACAATGTTTATATTAAATCCATGTTCTTCCCAAACAATTATAACATATACAATGTTCTTACAAGTTAAAACATATACAATGCTTATACTTCTCATTAACAAATTAATTCTCAATACATGCTCATGCATCAACAAACAAATCCAGATATTTTTCTCGGACTTCTAATTCACGCTCAAGTCGCTTCCTCGACTCCGTGATGTTTCCACAATACTTTTACCAAAGGAATTGTCTTGCCTCGCGAAACTTGATCCCGTCTATCCAAGACTTCCACCGGTCTCTCCTCATACGAGGCATCCTCATCTACCTCTAAGTCAGTCCAATCCAATACATGTGATGGATTCGGCTCATATTTCCGAAGCATACTAATATGAAACACGTCATGAACCCCGAAATTTGTGGCGGTAATGCCAAATGGTAAACAACCTCCCCAATCCGCTCAAGGATCTCAAAAGGGCCTATAAACCGAGGGGACAACTTCCCACTCTTCCCAAACCTCATTAAACCCCGTCTAGGTGATATCTTCAAAAAGACATGATCTCCCACCTCAAAAGATAAAGGTCTCCTCCTACGGTCGGCATAACTTTTCTGGCGACTCTGAGCCGTAGCTAGCCTCTTACGGATAAGTGCCACTTTCTCCGTAGTTTCTCGAACCAACTCTGGACCTAACAAAGGTGCGTCACCCACCTCGGCCCGACGCACAGGGGATCTACACGGTCGACCATACAAGGCCTCAAACGATGCCATGCCAATACTCGATTGGAAACTATTGTTATAGGCAAACTCTACCAAGGGAAAATGTCTCTCCCATGAGCCCTTAAAGTCAAGGACATAGCCTCTAAGCATATCCTCAAGGATCTAAATAGTACGCTCGGACTGCCCGTCAGTCTGAGGATGGTACGCAGTACTAAAAGTCAATCTAGTGCCCAAGGCACTCTGCAAACTCTGCCACAACCGAGCAGTGAAACGTGGATCTCTAACCGAAACTATCGTCACAGGGACCCCGTGCAACCTCACTATGTCCCTAATGTACAAGTTGGTAAGATAATCTATCGAGTCACTTACGCACATAGCAATAAAATGCGCCGACTTAGTCAATCGGTCAACGACCACCCAAATGGCATCTCTACCCCGTTGAGTCCTCACAAGACCCATAACAAAATCCATCGTGATATGTTCCCACTTCCACTCAGCTCTAGGCAAGGGTTGTAACAAACCCGCTGGCCTCTGATGCTCAGCCTTCACTTGTTGACAAGTAAGGCACTTTGATACAAACATAGCCACACCCTTTTTCATACCTCTCTACCAAAACTGGGGACTAAAATCATGATACATCTTGGTGCCTCCCGGATGCACCGCAAGGCGCGAATGATGAAACTCTCGGAGTACTTCCTCTCGACAAGACTCCGGCACAAACAAACAGTCACGGTATCTCACACTTTGGTCGGGATACACGGTCAAACCTCTTTCTACTTTTCCATTGGAAATCTTCTCTCGGAATGATTCTACCTCAAGGTCACCCTTCTGCGCTTCCAACACTCGGTTCACAAGTGTAGGTTGTGCAACTACTGAAAACAAAGCTGCGAATTCAGTAGACTCGCCCAATTGCAAGTCAAACTCATTAAGAGTACCCATCATTTCCCATTCTCGAATGGCAATAGAAGCTACACTGCTAACTAGCTTTCTACTCAAAGTATCGGCCACAACATTGGCCTTCCCGGGATGATAATGCAACTCAAAATCATAATCCTCTATGAATTCCATCCACCTCCTCTGTCTCAAATTCAAGTCCTTCTGTGTAAACAGATATTTCAGACTCTTGTGATCAGAGAACACTTCAAATTTCTCACCATACAGGTAGTGCCTCCAAATCTTCAAGGCAAAATTACTGCTGCTAACTCTAGGTCATGGGTAAGATAATTTCTCTCATGTGTTTTCAACTGCCATGAGCCATAGGCTACCACTTTACCCTCTTGCATCAATACACAACCTAAACCTTCCTGTGAAACATCACAATAAACTGAATAACTCAAGCCCCTCTCCGGTATAATCAATACTGGAGCAGTGGCGAGTCTAATCTTGAGCTCTTGGAATGACTTTTCACAATTCTCACTCCACAAAAACTTGATTTCCTTTCTAGTCAACTTAGTCAAAGGTGAAGCTAGTCTAGAGAAATCTTTCACAAACCGACGGTAATACCCGGCCAACCCCAGGAAACTACGAATCTCGAAAGCATTCTTAGGTTGTGCCCAATCTTGCACTACTTCTATCTTGGATGAATCTACAGTCACCCCTTCCCTTGACACTACATGCCCTAGGAATTTAACCTCTTCCAGCCAAAAGTTACATTTCCCAAACTTAGCATACAACTTATGGGTTCTAAGTAACTCAAGCACCACTCGCAAGTGTTCCTCGTGCTCCTCCTCAGAAGGTGAATAAATCAAAATGTCGTCCACAAAGACAACCACAAAACGATCTAAGAATTCATGGAAGATTCGATTCATTAAATCCATAAACACAGCTGGAGCATTAGTTAGCCCAAAAGGCATCACAAGAAACTCATAATGGCCATACCGTGTATGGAATGCCATCTTCAGGATATCCTCCTCTCTTACCCTCAACTGATGATAACCCAATCTCAGGTCTATCTTATAGAAACAACAAGACCCTTTCAACTGATCAAACAGATCATCTATACGAGGCATTGGGTACTTATTCTTAACAGTAACCCGGTTCAACTTTTTGTAATCAATACAAAGCCGTAATGCTCCATCTTTCTTTTTAGCAAAGAGAGTCGGTGCTCCCCAAGGTGAAGTACTAGGGCGAATAAAACCCTTATCTAGCAATTCCTGGAGTTGAATCTTCAACTCACTCAATTCAGCAGGTGCAAATCTATATGGAGCCATAGAAACCGGTGTTGTGCCAGGCACTAAATCAATAGAGAACTTAATCTCTCGATGAGACGGTAAACTGACAAGATCCTCGAGAAAAACATCCGAGTATTCACAAACTACCCTCGGCAATTCAACTCGAATTCCATCACACTCACTACTCATAAAGCTAGCAAGGAGACAACTAAGTTCACTCTGCCCACGCGGATCATACACTGGTGATAAGACTCTATCCATCCGATCCCCCAAGAAATAAAAGCAATCATCGCTCAAGGTACATACAGTAACCTTCTGACGGTAGCAATCTATAACAGCCCGGTATGACGATAACCAGTCCATACCCAATATGACATCAAAACTATTTATGTCAATCAATACAAATGCAAATGGTAATCGACGACCAGCAACCTCGATGTCACAACCCCAACATCCTTGTTTCAAGATAATCTGACCACCAATTGGTGACTCTACACAAATAGAAGATGCTAACTGTGCCAACTCCAAACCCAAAACTGATGCAAGCGCATATGAAATAAAAGAATGGGATGCACCCGTATCAATCAACACATTAGAAATCGAATTGCAAAACAAAAAGGTACCTCTCACTACAAAAAGAGTAGGTACAAGATCTGGCCCTACAACTGTATACATACGTCCAGTAGGCCTCTGCTCAACCTGCTCACCCCTCGGAGCATAAGCCTGATGCACAGACTGAGCCGAAGAGACTCCTTGATTGGTCCTCGAGGCTTGTGCTGACTGTGCCGGTTGGTAACTCTGTGTCTGTCTCGAACCAGACGCACTAGGTGTACCACCTAACTGTGGGAAAAACCTCTTCAGGTGCCCCGCCTGCCCACACTAATAACAAGTGAGTGGCTGGCCTCTTCCCTGACTCTGGCTCTGAAAATGAGCCGAAGATAATGCTCCTCGCTGTCCTCCTTCTCTCTGAGGACAAGCTAGAGACTTGTGGCCCAACTGACCACACTTAAAGCAAGTAAAAACTGCCTGTCCACCTCTCCCAGAACCTGAACTCAGTATTGGAAAAGTGGACCTCGACTGAGCTCCCTGAGACTGATAAGCATACAATACATGATAAGCATACAATACATGATAATCATGTTATCACATAAGCATACAATACATGATAACGTCTCAATCAAGCGAGACAAACCCATTGTGGTACAAACCACTTCCCACGTACCCAAAGTATTCAAATCCGGTATGCTCTGATACCAACTTGTAACGCCCCCAAAATATTACAATAAACCTATCTATCATGCGGAAGAATATAACAGAAATCAATACTTTCATTCATCAGAGTTCACTATTTATCAACCAGTTAAATGTCATGTAGGCTTACATCTTTCCAAGTCATTGCTTGGTTAAACAAATTGAGTCTCGCTCATTACATTTTAAGCCCTTGGCTTTACAAATAACAAACATATACACATAAAGCATAATTAAGAAGCTCTTGCTTCCCGAAAATCCATCCATGCTATTGCCTTGGAGGTAACATCTCACCTGCACCTGAAAATGATATTCCCGTATGGGGTGAGCCAACAACCCAGTAGAGATAATCTAACACAATATATGAGGTTTAGCAAAGGTATAAATACCACGTATATAAACAGTACCGATATGGAAGCATCCACAAGGCCTGCATACCTATATACCACTAAGACCAATCTTATTCCCTTTTCCTTCAATTCATTTCCAGTTCATATATATATATATATACTACTCAATTCATGAGTTAAATTCATTATCTTTCAACAACCAAAATGAGACTACAACTCAATGGTTTCCAATTATGCGAAACACACATAAACACTTCAAATCTGCCATTTTACGGATATTTCGTCCGAAGGAACCGGCATCCATTTATATATAAAATTTCGGCTCTTTCACCCAAGACACTCCGGCCAGCTTGCTTTAAATGGAGTCCATCCCCTTTCTCCTCCCCAAACAAATATACATATGCAATGCATTTATAAACATAATGTGAGAACCCGAATATAAAAATAAAGTAAATAATTAAATAATAATAATTTCACAATCTCAAATATTTTGATGGTGAATCTTAAAGTGCAAATTAAATATTATTGGAAGGTTTTTTTAATTAAGTTTAAACCTAAAATAAATTTATAGTGGAAGTCTTTAATTTAGAGTTAAGATTTATTGTTAAAAATAGTAATAATAATAATAGGGAACAAATTATTAAGTATATTTTGATCTAATAGTTATATTTAATTTTATTGGTGAAAAGATAAAATAAAATGTATAAAAAAATTATTAAGTGTTATGTGGTTGCATGAATCTCATTGTGGAAGAGATGTGGCTTTATCTTTTGTGTGTTGTGTTGTCAGGGCACTGGCGCTCCTGTTTGGTATTGTTACTAAAGGTCTAGATATAATGTTTAAGGTTCAAACATTCATGTATAAAGAATGGGTATTATTCAAGGAAAAAAATTATGTGCACAATCATAGATTTTAAAAATCAAGAAACCATATCAAACGGATGAATTTTGAACTAAAATTTTACAGAAGATTAATTACATATTGAATTTCATATCTAAATTTTCTCATAATTTTTTAGAGTCAAAATCCATATAAATTGAGGTATTCAAATCTGTCCAGGAAACCAGTCCGAAACAGTAACTTTGGAAGTGTTGTTCTCTTTGGGTATAAATCTGAAAATTATCAAATTAGTGTCATTAGAACCGGTTACGAGTCTAGTTTCGTAAATTTTTTTCCTTGAATTGATTGCTCGTGTATACTAGGAGAATCGTTAATTTCTTTAAAGTGCGGCAGAAAACAACCTGTTTAGATATAATTAATTGTAGATAATTATTTTGATAAGCAAATCAAGTAAAATCATTTGGGTTTGAAACTTAGGATATATTAGTTGATATCTGGAGGGTTTTGGAATTTTTCGAACAGCGTGGAGTGGGTTTTGTAATTTTTAAAGTTGGCGAATAGGTTGGGAAAGCTTGTTTAAAATTTTGTTTTATCTTAAAGTTACTTTTAATTAAGTTTCGATTTGAACCCATGTCTTGGGTGATTTTAGACTTTGAAGAACATGAACTTAGGTAATATTTAAGAGTAACGATGAGTTGGGTTGAGCCGTGTTAGTGCGCTTTAGTTTGGGGTTACTTAGTTCTTATTCTTTAGTATTTTTAAATTAGTAGTGACGTGTAGTTTTCATACTTGATTCAGGGCACTAGTTGGACTTTCATACTCTATTCGAGGCTTATATTATTTCGTTTTCAGGTGAGTAGTTTCATGCTACATATTTTTATAAATGTTCCCCTACGCTGAACTGTTGTAAAATTAAATTGTTGTTTCATGACTAAACTGTTTTGATAAATTATTATATTATCAATGGAATCAAATTATTTCTAAAACATGTGTGAACTTGGCATACTGTAAACTATTTGTTTTGGTCTCATGTTTATAATGATGAACTACCATGTTTTGCGAAACTGATGTGTATTGATTATTGGGACCAACTATGTATTTAGTCTAGGGAAATTATTCCACTGTGTGTGGTGCCTCTGGCCACTAGGGAGCAGATCCGGGTTGGGCCATGATGACTCTAGTGCTCAACGATTGTAAGGAAAAGACCTAGGTTAAGCTAGGTGACCTTCAATCGGATCATCTTAGAGAAAAGGCCCAGGTTGCCACCCTGAGGATGACTCTTAGTTCGGTATTGGATCCAACGGGGCTTATAGCCTTGAGAATTGTGTGGCATAGTACTTGTTATTTTCTTGGTACCCAGAAAATTATTGGTGTTCATGTTGTAATCTGTTTTAAGTGGAAAATGTCATTTATCATGTTCTTGAGAGACATGAGTATTTTAACTATTGAACTGTGAAACCTTCTTTTTGAAACAGATTCTCTTTACCAAACGGTATGCCAATCTAGTTTCTGTGATATATGTCTTTATTTTGGAATTGATCCCTACTTTCAAAACTGTATCTACTATCCATGTTGCTACTCACTGAGCTATCAGCTGACTTAGTTGTTTACCATTTCCAGGTGTTAGAAAGACTTAAAGTGGACTCATGGCATAGCGGGGACTCGTTTGCATGGACCTCTAAGACATTCATTTATTTTGTTTTAGACTGTTATATCAAGCCTGTGCATATTTATATTTATTTTTATTGAGGTTCATTTAGGCTTATTTTGATATGTGGGTTGTTTATATCCTCATATGTTTGGATGGTACTGATTACGGTTGATTTTGCCGTTTATACTTGTGGTATGTCACTGGATTGAGTTTTGGTTATTTATTAATGGACTATTTTATAGTTATTCAATGTGTATGGATTCGTATTTAGGCTTACGTGTGCCTTGGGCTAAGGCCCTGTGGGCCACGGCCGGTCATACTCGGGTTTGGGGTGTGACACATAATCATATATGGAGTACATCCACTTTCTCCTCCCAAACTTATATACATATACAATGTATTTATAACATCATCAATTATGGAGTACATCACATTTCTCCTCCCAATAAACATACATATACAATGTATTTAAAACATGGTCATATTCAATAACATCAACGATGGATTAGCATTAAATTGCCTAATCCTCATATAATTTCTACAACAATCATATCTATCCTTCACCGATAGCCCAATGCAATTATTAAATTGCCTAATCCTCATATAATTTCTACAACAATCATAGCTATCCTCATATAATTTCAATATCGGATTTAATAGTCTATTCAAAACTTCTATAGGTGAGATAATACATATCCAACATCACCAATTATGTCAATAACCATCCAATTTAACATATTCAATGTTAATTCCAATTATTTATACAAAAATAATCATTTTATCAAATTAGGGCAAAATCCCCTTTTTCTCCAATATTGACTCAACCACCCAAAATCAACTATTTTGGTACACCAAGATCTTATATTCAAACCCCATACTCATTTATCTGTTATACATCAAAAACCCCTCTTTTCATTTAACACCCAAATCTTAGATTTGTCCAAACCACAACCAAATCTAATCATCTATACACAATAGCAAATAACTAAGCTAAAAACCATATTAGAGTGTAGAAAACCCAAGCAACAAGGTGGAACTCCAAAGATGACGAAACTAATTTCTTCTTGGATCAAAACGAAGCTCTTGACGCCCTCTACTTTATTCTCAAAGACACTAGGGTCAAGAACACAATGGATCTAGATGAAATCTTAGAGAGAATGTGAGTTTTAGAGAGAGAATATGAAGATTTTCGTTTATGGATGGTTTTAGAGACAGAGAGAGGGCAACTGAAAGTGACCTAAAATGTCACATTCACGATCTAATATAAACAGGCTCGCTCGAGCGAAGGAGTTCTCGCTCGAGCGACCAGACACAAAAAGGTCGCCTCGCTCGAGCGAAGAACACCAACCTTCAAGTTTTATAGAGACGCAAACGCACGCTCGAGCAAAAAAAAGCTCGCTCGAGCGAAGAAACATTTTCACAGAGCTCGCTCGAGCGCAAGAAGCCTCACTCGAGCGAAGAGGCCAATTTCTAGGCAACAAAGTTTTGGAAAAACAAGCAACTAACCTATTCCAAACACACAACTACAACCCAATAACCGACATTAAGGGGAAGACAAAGGAATCAAGACATAAGCCACCCTCCAAACCATACAAACCCAAGTCCAGAACACCACAAGAGACGGGTCAAAACCAGAGTCGCTATATTTATTAAGTATATAATTAGCAGAAAGTATTGCTTCCCCCCACAAGTTCTGAGGTAAACCAGAACTTATTAACATGGCATTCATCATTTCTTTTAAAGTCTAATTTTTCCTTTCAGCAATTCCATTTTGTTGAGGTGAGTAAGGAGCGGTGGTTTGATGAATTATTCCATGTTCTTTACAAAATTCACCAAAAGGTGATTCATATTCACCACCTCTATCACTTCTAAGTTTCTTAATTTTATTACGAAGTTGATTTTCAACTTCATTCTTATATTAAATGAAAGTTTCCAAAGCTTCATCCTTGGTTCGAATTAAATAAAAATAACTATATCTAGTATAGTTATCTATGAAAGTGATAAAATATTTTTTTCCACCTCTGGTTTGAATTGATTTAAAATCACAAATGTCATTATGAATTAATTCAAGTGGTTCCGTACTTCTTTCAATTGAATGAAAAGGAGTTTTGGATAATTTTGCCTCAACGCAAATTTCATATTTATGATTTAAATCAATGTCAAATTTTGGTAAATATTCCATGTTAATTAATCTACGTAAAGCTCCATAATTAACATTCTTAGTCTACCATGCCATAAATTTGAAGACTTAAGCAAGTAAGAAGAAGATGTATTTTTATTAATAATTGAGGGTACAACGATCATTAGATTCATCTTGAAAAGGCCATCAGGAATATAACATTTTCCTTACATACATCCCATTCTTAATAAGTCCAAATTTATCACTCTCAAAAACTAGCCTAAACCCATTTTTACTTAACAAATATCCGGAAATAAGATTCTTGCAAATGTCCGGTACATGTAGCACATTGTTGAGAGTGAGTTCCTTTCCAGATGTCATCCTCAGAATAATCTTTCCTTGTCCTTCAACTTTAGAAGTCGAAGAGTTGCCCATGAAAAATTGTTCACCATTGTCCACTGTAAAATAAGATGTGAACATCTTTTTGTCGACACAAATGTGGTGAGTAGCACCAGTGTCCACCCACCATTCTTTAAGATTTCCGACAAGGTTTGGCTCGGAAACAACCGCAAAAAGATTGATGTCATCTATACCATTGGAAATATTGTCCACTTCGGTCATATGGGCTTAAGCAGGCTTCTTGCTTGTTCTTCTTTTTCTTTTGCCTTTGCTACGACAATCTTTGGCCCGATGTCCCTCTTTGTCGTAGATGTAGCACTTGCCATTAAACTTATACTTTTTAATTTTCCCTCCTTTAGAGCCTTGTGATGAAATTTCTCCATAAAACTTCCGTTTATTTGCTTTTGGAGCATGTTACACTACATTTGCCTTAGACTCCATTGGATGCTTACCAGCCCGCTTCTCTGAATTGCGGTTGTCCTCCTCAATCCTCAAACGCACAATTAATTCCTCTAAAGACATTTCTTTACGCTTGTGTTTCAGGTAGTTCTTGAATTCCTTCCAGCCTTGTGGTAATTTTTCAATTAAGGCAGCAACTTGAAAGGATTCACTAAGAGACATGCCTTCTGCGTGAATGTCATGCAGAATGAGTAGGAGATCTTGAACTTGACTGATCACAATCTTAGAATCAACCATCACAAAGTCCAGGAATGTGCCAACCACAAATTTCTTTGAGCTAGCATCCTCTGTTTTGTACTTTTTCTTCAAAGATTCCCAAAGTTCCTTTGCCATTTTGATAGGACTGTAGACGTTGTATAATGTGTTGTCAAGTCTGTTCAAGATGTAGTTCCAGGCAAGGAAATCAACATGTTTCCAGGCATCGACCGCAGTAACCACTTGCTGGTCAGTTTCATCCTCGTTCAGAGTAGGAGCATTCTCACGGAGAAAACGAGCCAGGTTCAGAGTTGTAAGATAGAACAACATTTTCTGTTGCAATCTTTTAAAATCAGTTCCTGAGAGCTTCTCAAGCTTCTCATCGTGATTTACTGGTACTGTCACAACAGGAGAGAGGGTTGGCACAATTACAGTCACCATACCAGTACTCGTTTGAGCATTTGTTTCAGCAGTGATGAATTCTAAATTATAAAACAAAATTAGAATTAGAATTTTATACTACATTAGAAATTAATCCAAATTCACATAATTAAATTCTATAAAAATAAAAGAAACAAGATTGTAACTTTTCTTTCTAATTAATTTGAAAATAAAATAAAATTTATTTAACCAAATTAATTCACACAGAAAATTAAATTTCTGTAACACTTCAATAATTAAAATACTGAAACAGAATTTTAATTAATGAACACTCAGAAATTATTTATGAAAACCAAAATTAATTTCTGATAAACTTCACAAATAAATATTCTGAATGACACCAGTATATTACTACTAGTTGTCAAAGAAAATAGACAGTATATTACTACTAGCTGTCAAACAGTAAATTACTACTATTTGTTTTCCAACCAAAATATTGTTTTGTAAAAGCACAGAAACTAATTTCTGTAAGAAGAAGAAAGAAGAAATGAAATAAACGAATTTTTTTGTATAAACTGAATAATTTGGGTCTATCTTCAGATTGTTGGAACAATCTTCTATATTACAAATAAATTGAAACTAAATCAAACAAATAAAATAAATAACGTACCAAAAGTATTTTTACCGAACCGAATGAATATTTAAAATATCAAGTTGAGTGTGTGACACTCTGTCCTTAAGACAGATTCGCCCCGCTACGGTGCTTATGGACTAATGGCGTCTATCTTCCAGGATACAATGATCTTCACAAATTTGTAGTACACTCCAAACAAATTTGTCTGGTGAATTAGAACCTGTGTTCTATACTCTCTAAATTATTTCCTAAAAAATATATGAAGAATATATGCAACAAAACAAAGATTAGACAGCAAGAAAATGGATTTTCAGACTATTTTTGGATTGAATCAATGCTGGAAAATGGCCTATTATTTATAGACCTGAACAGGTCTGAAAATCAAACTGAACATGTGGATTTTTTGAATGAACAGGTGCAACAGATAACTGCTGGGTAGTTTCTATCTGTTGGGGAACTGCAACAGATTTGAATCTGTCTTGGCAGAAACTGAATCTGTCCGGGGTTCAACAGATTAGCAACCTGTGTTGGATTGTTTAAACCTGTTGTGGAATTTGGACTGAAAGAGGCACAATTTTTGGACACAAAATTTGAATTCAATTTGAAATTCAAATAATTTCCTATAAGAATTTGAAAAAATTCAAATAAATTTTGTCCAAAAAATTTATGTCCGACCCACACCCGCGCCCGGCACGGCCGGTCAGACGAACGGGCGCGCGTGTGTGGTGGTTTGAGCCAAGGTTCCATTTGTCCATAACTCCTCCTTCTACAAACTCAGGGTGCCCCTTGGGGCTCAACCCAAGTTAGTACACCAAGAGCTTATATACACACATAAGTTCTCTTCAAGTTTCAATGTGGGACAAACCTTATAAGGAAACCCACATTTAATTCTTTAAATGTCCATTCCACGAACCTGAAAACAACGTCAAGTTCCCATTCACTCATAAATGGTTTTGACGAACCGTATTTACCGTGTAACTTGCTATGCGGCAAGGAACACGTCACCTCTTCGAACCCATCCCAAAAGACGTTTAAGACCCACTCAATTTTGGACTCAAAGTTGGCCCAAAATAAGCCTATAAAAACCAAAATTTCCAACAATCATTACATAGAGAACTGAGATTGGATGAGTTTAGATTTATCATTAAAGTTGTTATAGTTTGAAGTATGGGATTGGATGTATGATTTGGTATAAGACTTAATCACCATGTCATATGTAATGATAAAATAGGTGCGACTTTATTTCCAAATTTTCAATGAAGAAATCTTAAAAAATTAATGATTTAGATTATTGAAACAGGACTTGTAGTGAGTTCCACTGACTCAAACAACACTTTTCCAATCCAAATCTTTACCTCTAATTCATATGAAAAGCTATTAATTTTACTTTGTTGTCAAATGTAAGTTTTTTTTTTCCTTCTTTTTCAAACATTGAAAATTAGAGAATCAAGTGTCTAATTAACATACAAGTTCAGAAAAAAAATCCCACTCCCTACCCTTGTTATATCTGGTGGACATGGGTACACTTGAAAAAAAAAGAGTCCATGTAAGTTGTAACACTGTTGCAGTGTTGTTTCTTTTTATTTTATTTTTGAAAAATAATTCATCCCCTAATTTAGTCCCCAATTTCATTCCAATGATATGGATTAGGCTAAATATGAGAGAGAGAGAGAGAGAGAGAGAGAGAGAGAGAGAGAAAGTAGTGTTAGAATGTTTTACATGGATTTTAGCCACGCTATTGAAAGTGGAATTTGGAAGTCTCCATTGAATGTGGCCAATGTTGGGGAATTTTCAAAATGGTTTTCAAAATGTATAGATTAATTTTTAGGTGTTTTAAAAACCTTCTACGTTTTTTTTTTGGAAAGCGTGAAATAAGCTTGGCGACTTCATATTGGAAAGAGAGCAAAACATGGAGCACTTAATAAAGTGTTACATGGATTATTCTTTTGAATATGGAATTATGGAATGAAAGTTAGTGTGCATGCACCCACACCGCAAGGATGGTGCTTCGCACCATCCGCACACGCGCGCGTGGCGTGGGCAGTGGGCTGTGTGGCATTTGATGGCGCACTTTGCACGGACGCATCGGCGCAAGGTGCTTCCCATTTGTATCAGATTGGTTGGAGCGATGATGTCGATCCGATGTGGCATGTGTGACGTGGAATACAGTCAGCTCTACGTAGCAGTGACGTGTTGTCCGTTGGCGATGAGTCAACCAACCGATCAAACGGTTGTGTGTCTGATCTGGAGTGGGTTGATCATAGTCATTGATTGGAGATGCGCGCGATCGTACAGATGAGATGGCACCCGATCGCGATCAAGTGTGATTAGTCAAGGCATCTATTTGGTGTCAGAATGATTTGCACCATAGATCGTCGATGCAATGGTCAGATCTGATCGGATGTGATCAAGGGACATGACCATTCGATCAGATCCATCAAGGCCTATAAATAGGCTACGAAATCAGCCATTTCATTCCATCCAAAATCCTGAAAAGCATTCCTGCAATTCTCTCTCTCTCTCTCTCCCTCTTGATTTTGAATTTTCGATCAAGAGTTTCTTAAGCAAATTTCTGTTTTCTTATTGATAATCAAGTTCTGCAGATTTGATTATCAGTGTCTTGGTTTCTTGATTATATCAAGAGTGCTCTGATCTATTGTCGTCAGTGCAGACGCCGATAGACTAGAACTTTAGATCAGGCTTCATTGTATCCTGGAGGCAAATTTGTTGTAACCCCCTACACATCTTTTGGTGGGTATAAATATTGTCTTTAGGAAAGCAACTTAGTAACGTGACTTGAAGCACTAATTTTTTGTTCTATATAGACAAGATCATTGCCAAATTTTGAAGACTCGAAGACCACCATTTGAAGAATTCAAGACCATTTGTTCCAACAGCCAAGTCAATGGAGATGAAATTGAAAGATCTCTATTAGATGTGAAATTAGAGGGTCTCAATTAAATAATGTAGCTGGACTGTTTATTTTTTATATTAGTAATGCTGTTGCGTTGTTGCAAGGTCTTGCCCCCGATTTTAAGTTGGAAGTGCATATCCCGTTACCAAAAAGTTAGATGAGGAGCATGGCCCATGGGGTTCTAAAAGGATGCTTCTAGTACAATAAGTCACCGTCACTATTCTTCTCCTATCGGTCACATATATATATATATATAGTCATATATGTATAAAAAAAAACCACTAACAAATAGGGTGACTCAGGAGCCGAGTCCCAGAGGTCACTTATAGCAAGGCTACGCAATCATATAGCGATAAGTTGTAGACTCGCACACAAGCAAGATTCAAACTCATACTCTTGACACTGGGTACGGTTCGCTCAGGCCTGGAAGGTTTATCCTACTAATCATATGTGCTGTAGTCCAGACGATTGGCCTCGGGAAGAGTGGAACTTGAAGCTCAAGATTTATACCTCAAACCTTACCAAGTTGCCACACCCTTGGGCTATATATGTATGAATGTAGCTTTGCCCATATGCTCAAAGAACTCAAATATATAAAAAGATATGGTGGTAACAGTTAGTGAATGTCCAAAAGCTACATGGACTTTTATGCTTGTATCATTTATACTAATATGCTATGATGAAGCAGGTCGAATTGAAGCACAAACTAGACGTATTCCCAATGATGAAAGTAAGAGGCTTTCTATAATTTCAATTTATTCATTTCTATTTTCCTTTTTGTTTTATAATTTTTTTTAAATTTGTAAACATGAAAAAGAACTTAATTACAAGTCATAATTGAAGATGATTAGATTGGTTGAGTCCACTGCATCCTTTGTTTTTGTTTAGTTGTCACCCTTTTTTTAGCTATTCCTATTGACAAAGCTTCTTTCAAGATTCAATAATCTAAAGAGCGTTGTATGAGGAAGTGTGCTTTTAAGCAAAGTTTGAAAAATCTACTGAAAAGTTGTAATGGCATTTTCAAAAAAGGTTCCAGATATGACTGTTTATCTTGTTTAACCAATTTGTCCTTGTTTATTCATGCAAGAACTTCATTTTAGGCACAATTTGTAAAAATACTACGATGTCTAACCAAACTTAATGATGCTAATACATAGACATTTCTCCATGTTATATCACTTATCTCTAACTACTTTAAAGGCTAACATGACTTTGATTTCAGCAGTGGAAGCTCTTGGTGAAATAGCTGAACAACTGGGTAAAAAAGGCTGGAATTTCAATTTGAAACATTGTGATGAAAACTTGACCTGGCAAACACCAATAGTGGACTCCTCCCTTATATATGACTGTACTGTCAATTGCACCTGCCTTTCCGATGATAAATGTCACATCAATGCCATGTATGTTCCTTTTTTTGTTTTTAAATATGAATCTCTACTTATTATTCAACTCCACTTTTTGCTTAAAATGTTATTTGTGATTTTTTTTTTATATTTATTTTTAAATTAATTAGGAGGCAATGATGTTTGAATACTAGCTTATGCTCTGTATGTTAAACTTATTAATGTCCACTTTTAAGTCCAAATTCTGTTTTGTGTAGATGAAAAAAAGAGTAATGTGCTGAGAAAACCCTGGTATTGTTCTGTCACTTCTTATTTGCACGACGCAAGTGGTTTCCATGAACATCTATTCATATATTGCTAATTACTAGGGTTGTTGGGAAAATTAAGGTTGTATTTTGATGTCCCATAGAAAGGGAATGACTGCCAACAGTACTCATAGTAATTCAAAGTGGAAATCTGATATTTTGAGTATGCGAAGTGACAACAATAAATGGCAGCCAATCTACAAATGAAATTCAAAATAATGAATATTGTCATGTGCTAAAAGAACATAAATATGATCACTTTCAAGATAAATGTGCGAGTTTTCTGTTCTTCATTAGGTGACCTCATTTTAGTAACAGTTGATTGAACTTTCACTCTAATACCATAAAATGTTTAGTAGGTGCATTCAAATTCAGTTCAGAAATGTTAATTAATGTACTCTAATTACTTGGAGCTTTTCATGTTTTGTGCTTTTTATTATTTGTTGTTATAAATTGTTGGTTTTTGAAAAATTGAATTCTGTAATTATTTATTTTCATGGAGATGGCTCTGTTAGGTTATATATTGTATACAAATCTCTAATTCAAGAATGAATAATTGATTGCTTGAAGAATTTCGCTACCTTATTTGTAAGTGTTGACATGTAACACTACATACTGAAAATATGCTAAACCAGAATTTGAATCTAACTGTTTCTGTTTTCTTGTCACAGAGTTCTTAAAGGGCAGGATCTTTCTGGTGTCCTACCATGATCGCTAGTGAAGTTGACCCACATTAAATACATGTGGGAAGAACTTCCAAGTTTCTTTTTCTTCATGTCTGTTAATTAGTTTTTATGATTCCATTGAGTTCAAAGTGCTATCCATTGTTTACAGAGACTTATCTCGCAACTATCTCAGTGGTCCTCTTCCCTCTGAATGGGCTTCTACGAAGTTGAAGTATATGTGAGCAATATGTATCTTCTCTGTCAGACTAGCAAATGCTTTGGGTACATCCTCAGTTTCCTAAAATTAACAAAGTGAAGTTACTACTGTAGGTCTTTTACTGTGAATTGCTTATCATGAACAATCCCGAAGTCCTTTGGAAGGATTACCACTTCCACCAATATGTACACTCTCTCTCTCTCTCTCTCTCTCTCTCTCTCTCTGTGCACATGCACACACACACAAGCACACGTGCATGTGCATATGAATGTGGGAAAAGAACAAGAGCAAAAAAGAACTTTGAAAGTTTAGATGATAAACTTGTATTGTAATTTTGAAAGAAATTGAATTTTCAGGAGCATGGAAGGCAACATGTTTTATGGAACTATTCCAGCAGAGCTCGAGAATGTGGTCAACTTAGTTTAATGTTGACATTGGTTTTTCCCCCTTTGGGCACTATAGCAATCTTAAATCTAACAATCTCACTGGGGAGCTACCTATGGAATTCAATAATCTGAGAAATTTGAGAGAACTGTAAGTTCAGTAAATTTGTGCTGTATCATAATTGTACATTCATATTGTGCCATATTTTACAGTAGTTTTCAATATTTTTGTTTCGACTTTTGGGAACTGCAGTAGGTTAAGCAGTAACAATTTCAATGGAAAGTTGCCCAGTTTCCAGAGTTTGACACACCTTCAAATATTGAAAGAGTTACTTCCTTTAACATTAAGTAACATTTTCAAAGTAAAAAATTTCAAGTGTAATTGTAGACTATTTGATATATATAATGACAGAGA
This sequence comes from Camellia japonica, assembly GCA_030407325.1. Classification (NCBI taxonomy): domain Eukaryota; kingdom Viridiplantae; phylum Streptophyta; class Magnoliopsida; order Ericales; family Theaceae; genus Camellia; species Camellia japonica. The sequence goes on from JAPPVO010000032.1 coordinate 25,737,104, forward strand.
GCTTGAAGCGAGCGGTTTTGAAGGGCCTATACCTTCTGACATTTCTCTCTTGCATAATTTAACTGAACTGTAAGTTCAGCCTGTTCTGGTCATATTTCATGGATTAAATAATTTCAGTTGCATATTTTAAGCCTTTAAATCGAGATAAAATCATCTAAATGCAATTATTGTTAATGGGATCTTTGAGCAGAAGGATCAGTGACTTGAATGGAGGTGCTTCAAAATTTCCAGCACCAGGAAACATGAAAGCCATGACGAAGTTGTAAGTCCTACCAATGATTGAAAAAAATGATCTAAACTATGATAATCTTTTCGGTCACTAGCTCAACTTTACTTGCATAATCTGGTTTGCTTTGCAGGATGTTAAGGAACTGTAATATATCCGGATCAATCCCAGACAATCTAGTAAATTTGACCTTAAAACAATTGTAAATCCCCCACTCCTTCATTTTTTTGTTTTGTTTTGTTTTGTTTGTTTGTTTTTTAAATAAGTGCTTCTTTGTCATAATTCTTTTAATTTGTTCTAGATTTATTTCTTGACAAGCGTAGTACATGGTGGGCTACTTTTAACTTCTTACTTTGAGATGGATATATATATCACTGCATGAAGTCGATATGAAATACGTGATGCAAACTTTTAGTCTTTTACATATAAGAATATGAATGTAGACTTTCAAGGAAGGGCTATTTATGATTTAGGGGTTTCGGTAGTTTTTCCATCCTCTTTCATGAATTAAGTACGATAGTAGTTCACGGTAGTCAATCCAAAGTCTCAGTGAGCCATCTTTCTTCTTCACAAATAAGACTGGTGCGCCCCATGGCGAAGTACTGGGCCTGATGAACCTTTTGTCTAATAGTTCTTGCAGCTGAACTTTCAACTCTTTCAATTCAGTAGGTGCCATTATGTACGTAGCTTTAGATACTGGATGTGTACCCGGTATTACATCAATAGTGAACTCAATCTTCCTATCAATCAAATCCCCTGGCAAATCATCTGGAAAGACATCTGGGAATTCTCTGACTATAGGAATACTGTTCACATCAATTTTAGCATCAGTAGGTACAGTCAATACAGAACATAGATACCATTTACACCCCTTTTTAATCAGTTTAAAAGCTTTCATGGATGAAATCAGATATGGGGGAGGTACTACTCCGACTCCGTTAAACACAAATTCAGGCAGTCCAGGTGGACGGAAAATAACTTGTTTTGTCACACAGTCTATAGTAGCATGATATTTTGTTAACCAGTCCATTCCCAATATCACATTGAAATGATCAATATTCAAAGGCAGTAAGTCAATATACAAATGTGCATCTCCAACAATAATTTCACATGCAGGGTACATATAAGCACAAATCATGGATCCCCCAACGGGCGAAGATACAACTAACAAGTAATTCATAGGTTCCAATGGTCTATTCAATTTTCTTGAAAAAGCATGTGAAACATATGAATGTGTAGACCCCGAATCAATCAGAACATAAGCATTTTGAGCACAAATTGAGAGTATACCTGACACAACGGTCTCGGTATTCTGTACATCTCCCGGTACGAGTGCAAACACTCGGCCTTGTCTCATAGGCTCTTTTCCAGTAGCTTTGGGGTTAGGTTTCGGTGCGGCTGTTGATGCTGCGGTGTTGGCTGTAGCTTTACTATTACCCTGAGGATCAGAAGGGCAATCTTTGACCATGTGGCCCACCTTGCCACACCTGTAGCAAGCACCTGAAATTTTATAACAAACCCCTTTGTGCCTCTTCCCACATTCTGAACAGGGCGGTATGGAACCACTTCCTTGGCTGAGCTGGTTGTTGACCCTGTATTTTGTTTCTTATTCAACGGGTTGTTTTTGCCTTTCTTGAACTTAAAACCCCGCTTCTTATTGCGCCATTCAGTTGCCGGTGCTTCAGTCTGTTTCAATGCTTCAATATTCTATTCAGCCATGATGGCTCGGTCAAGAACATCTACGTATTTCAGCAGCTTCAAAACATTGATTATGTCCAGTATTTCAACATTAAGGCCGCCTTCAAACTTCCTGGCCTTCTTATAGTCCGTGCCCACCATGTGTGGTGCATATCTAGCAAGTTCAGTAAACTTTGATTCATATTCTGCTACGGTCATAGTGCCTTGTTTCAACTGTTCAAACTCAGTCACCTTTCTGTCCCTGACACACTAAGGGAAGTACTTTTCAAAGAAAGCTTCTTTAAATTGTGCCCAAGTCATAACGGTGTTGGTGTCACGGACTAGCATCCACCACCTTCTGGCCTCTTCTTGCAAAGTAAAGGTGGCCAGCATTACCTTGTGTGCCTCCGAGCACGGAAACACTTCGAACAATTTTTCTGTTTCAAGAACCCATGCTTCGGCCTTTAGTGGTTCAAGGCCTCCTTAGAATGACGGTGGTTTCATCTTACTAAACTTCTGTGTCAAAGTAATAATGTCATCATTCACATTCTGTTCAGTTTGTACTGGAGGAGGTGGAGGTTGTTGGTTTGGTTGTTGCCTCAGAGTTTTAGTCAGTAGTTCCACCATTCTCTCCAACCTTGCCATTCTGGCTTCGGATGATTCAGTTTCATCAGTAGTTCTTGCATTGTCCATTTCACTATAGGCAATCATGACAATAATAAACATAGGCAGTTATATACTTAAACACATTAGCATATCAGTACATATGTTCATATCATAGCCACACACACTTTTCATGCTCATGCGATGCCCTAATTACTTTTCTAGGACACCCTATAGCTCATTTGGACACGTGTGTGCGACCCAAACCCGCCCCTAAGGGTTCAGCACCGTAATCGGCCAGTAATCCATGATTACCGAAGGCCTGCTTAATAGTAATAACAGTAATACAGAGTATAGGGGCTGGCGGAAGCCAATACAGTAATTAAAAGATGTCCAATGAGCTGTGACAGTCTGTATGCAAAAAGACTTTTCATAACATATTCACATTTCAGTAGCAGAACAGTACGTACAATATATACAATCATCTAGAACAGGGACCTAATCTCTATTAGAACAGTACAGTACAAATATTATTCAGTCTATACGTAACAGAGACAGCTAGGGTGAATCTGAGACACCCCAAAAGCAGCCCTAGCTTGAAGGACTCAGAACCTCGAAGTGAGGCGCAGTGGTTGGCTTGACAAAAGGGAGCTAACCCGGCGCTCCTAACTCCACTCCGGTGCCTGAACACCTATATATATATATATATTTAAACGGTGACCTAAAGCCCAGTGAATAACATATGCATAAAGAGGTTAAGAATGAATGTCCTTTCAGTATTGAAAACAGTCATTTATAACAGTAAATCAGTCATTCAGTCTGTGGCTTATATTTCATGCCATACAGTCATTTAGAAACCATAGCAGTCATATGTGGTACATCCAATAGCAAATAGTATAGTAGGTCTTAACAAACTGAACAGTCAATTGATGGCCATCATAATAGTAAACAGTAGTGGTTCCAAACATGGGAACCGATAAAGATCTCTGTAACATTAGCAGTAACAGTACAGTAACAGTAAATTGCTATGGATGCCACAAATACAGTTCACAAATAGGACAACATTCATTCAGTAAGAAATATCACTTCAGAAAGCAGTACAGTTGTTCATTCAGAAGATATTCATGATTGAACATATCTTTATAACATTGTTACTTACAGAGTTCTGGGATACAGATAAGCTGGAGCGTTCTCGGATGCCAACCCTACACAGTTACAGGATAAACACACACTAAGTTACACATTCGGGAAACAATGACTTAGTCCCTACTGACTCAGTGTGGTTCTACATCAATATCCTCATTAAGATGCCTTAAACTAGGACTAGGAATGCCTAGGATGAAATGAGGATGCAAAGTTGTACTTTAAAACACTTTACAAGATTTTCAGAAAACAGGGGTCCCGCTCGAGCGGAGTAGCTCAAGCATGGATTACTCCACTCGAGCGGACATGCAACAAAGTGACTCCGCTCGAGCGTAAGTTACTCCGCTCGAGCGGACTCTAAAACATGACAAAACTACTGGATGTGTGAAAAATATGCTCGATGGGTGCTCGATACCCGCTCGAGCATGTGACTCAGGTACCCGCTCGAGCGTTCGTTCCCCCGCTCGAGCGGACTGTAAAACATATGAAAGTACTGGATGCACGAATTTTCCACTCGAGCGCCACATCCCCCGCTCGAGCGTGAGTTCAAAATCTGGAATTTCCAGATTTGAACCTCAAGCTCAAAATCAACTTTAAATGCATCAAATTCGATCCTTTTGGGCTAATTTTCTGGGAAACACTTGTAAACTCATAATATGACATGTTTTAAAGATCAATTTGAGAAATTAAAGCCCAAAGGTAGTTTAATTAAACACCATATCAAACCAAACCTCATGAACAAGATGAACATGCAACATGCATGAATTGATTTACTTCAAAGCTTTAAATACAAGCTCAAAAGAGCCAATTGCTCCAAAACCATGATGAATTCATGGACAACAAGTAGAATGTAGACATGCATGCAAGATTTCATGAAAATGAACCTCAAACTCATCAATGTATACATGTATGCATGATTCAAGCTCCAATTAAACATTTTAAGCCATATCTTGGCTCTAAACTCCAATAATCCTTAAAACCATGCAAGAACCAACCCAAAATATGAACAAGAAGGTAAATTCCCTACCTTAAGTCTTGTATTATAGGCAAGGAAGCTCAATCTTGCAAATCTTCTACCAATTATTCAAATCTCCAAGCCAAAACAAGATGACATCAAGTTTCCTCCTACTCTCTCCCTCTCTCTCTCTAGTCGGTTTTCGCTCAAGAAATGGGCTGATGAAATGTTATGAATTGAAGGCTCAAAGTGTTGTAGAGATAGGCCACTAAGTGGCAAATGGGTAAATAAGTGTAACTTATGCAATTTAGCTTATTTAAACCAATTTAATCATACCAAGTCACATTTCAAATAAATCACATAAATGCTAATTAGCACATATCACTAATCCATTTCGGATTTGGCCACCGATAAGGCCTTCAATTTGCAGTCTAAACATAAAACATGAACAGATCATTTAACAGTCAAATAGATAGAAATGCATTTAAACTAATATACTTAATCAAACGGTTAAGTATATCAGTCAATTCAATCACTTATCATGATCTGTCTCAGTTTAGCAGTAATCAGTAGTGTTATCAGTAAACAATGGTGAGGGTTGTCACATGAATACCTTCTAAATCCTTCCTAGTAAATGAAACAGTGCATGTGGGAGGCTTAGGTACTGTCCGTACCTTTTTCGGCGCTGGCCATACTGAGATGACTTGCTGAATCTATACAGCTTTTGTAATTTCTTCTTGAAGTGCCTCTTCGCGCTCGTGACTGGTTGTACCATGAATTACATTAATTATCAACCGAGGCGGATACTCGATGTTCGGTTCTGGTAGGGGGTTCCCTTGTTCGGCCACCACTTTGTCCTGATCAATGTAGTCTTGGAGGTGCCCAGCAGCTACCAAATCTTCCAGGTGTTACTTAAATGCTCTGCAATTTTGGTCATATGCCCCCGGTCTTGGTGATAAGTGCATCTAAGCTTTTGGTTGCGCTGAGCTGGGTCTCCCAGCATTTTTGGTGGCCAAGACTCTCTTTTGATTTTTTCCATAATACGATAGATCGGTTCCTTGAATACAGTTACAACTGATTCATGGGATTTAGACTTGTCTACTTCATTCACTGTGAGTCCTCGGTGTTCCCCTCGGTTTGCTCTTCTTTTGTTCCGAGCTATTTGTTCAATTGATGCTACCTTGATGGGGATCTGATCGTCTTCGAGGCGAGGGTACTGTTCAATCTTGGCACGCAAATCCTTCAGTGTTGTGGCTGGCGCTTGGTAAGTGATTGTCTCAGCTTGCTTTCCGGACGCAGACCGTGTTTAAAAGACATTATAGCCATTTGTTCACTGCAAACATTTTCCTCCAAATCGTTATGTTCTTCCCAATACCTTCTAGTATAATTGTGTAGCGTTTCCTCCCGTTCCTTTCGAAGACCGAACAAGGTGTCTGGCTCTTTTGGGATCTTAGTATTGGAGACGAATCTAGCCAAGAACTCTTCAGAGAGTTGCTTCTAGTCGTAAATCGATCCGGCAGGGAGACGATCGAACTATCGAAGTCTGGATTCTCCCAAGCTAGATGGAAAGACTTTGCACATCAGTGCCTCGTCTCGGCTCCATAAGGACATGATCTGCCGATAATGGCTAATATGTGTTAGTGGGTCTGATTTCCCATCGTATGATGTGAACTTTGGTGGAGTGAATTTCTTGGGGGGTCTCATAGCTTCGATTTCTGGGGAGAAAGGAGAGGAGACGAGCCGATCCAATGCTCGGTGCTCTCTCTGATGGACAGTACGGTCAAGGCGTTGAGCCTGATGATCTCGTCGTTGCTCATTTTGTCTGTTGCCGATCAACCAAGTACGGAGATCCTGAGGAGGATACTCTGTCTGCTGGCTGGCTGGCTGGCTATTTTTTGCCTCTTGGCCCTTCTCCAGCGTGAACCACGGGTGTGGCTGCTCGCTGCTTCACTTTGCACCGAGATTGGCTGACTTTGCTGCCCAGATTCGTTTCTGGGGGCCTTCTTCACTGGTGGTTCACGGGATGGGCTCCTCTAGCGTAGAGGAGAGGGCTCTGCATCGGTCCGCTTCTCCGTTGGGTCACCCATCACCCTTTTGAGTTGTGCTTTCAATTCTTGTATCTCCATTCCTATGGAATCGATGATTTGATCTCTATAATCCTTCTCTAATAGAAAATGATGGGAAGAACCTCTAGCATAGGGCTGTCGATGCTCAACAGATTTGGGAGTCCGGTTGTTGTTTTCGGTCTGCTCCTCCAGAACTATTGGGAGTGCCAAGCCTTTATCCTTCATCTTCTCTGTTTGTGGTGTCAATGCCGAGGGTGGAATATCCTCAATTCCCACCGCCGGAATCAAGTGCAAAACTCAGAGATGAAGCGTTCCACGCTCACCGCACCAATTGTGCATACCGAATACCGCACTAGATGATTGTGGATCGGAGCTCCGCACCTGATTGGACTATCCAGGAACTGAGACCCTGCAACAATGAGCACCGTTAGAGCTGCCTGGCCGGAGTTGGCTGGATAACCCCTCCGGTGTGGGAGTAAGTGATCGGAGAAGATGGAAGGTGCTCTCTAAGTGTAGAGAGTTGTGTTTAAGTGAGTATGGTTCAGCTCAACTTAGTTACCTTTAATGTGAAGTGAGTGTAGTTTATATAGAACTCCTTGCTTGTTACCTAAGATGGTTTTATAGAGCTTCGGTGCTGCCAGGTTCCCTTTAGCATTGCTCAAGGTAGGGACCATCTGGTAGTTGACCGGGGGTGTAGATACTCATTGTAGTCATGCTGATAACAAACCACATTCCCTTGATTAACCATTTCCGTAATTCTAGGTGAAGGGGACCAGCTGAGGTGGCAGCTTGCACATGCATGCACTTACAGCTTCCACATTTCTCTGAGAGGTTCCCTCGGTTCGGTACCATTGTGCCTTGGCTCGGCACTGTTCTGCCTCGGCTCGGCACTCTGCGAGATTTCTTGTAGAGGTGGGCTGGCCCAATAGAATATCTTTGTGTGGGCTTGGCCCACTTCGGTTCGGTCCAAGGATCCGGTCCTGTAGCTCGGCCCAGCCCAGCATCGTGGTTAGACTGACATTTCCACTGCGGGTTGGGTCCAAGTGCTTGAGGACTTGGGCGGATTGTTGATAATGGAATTAGGCTTGATTGGCTTATCCACATGTTCACTTGACCACTTCGATTTGGGCTTCGGTAGATTAGGCCGGCCCAAGGCTTGGATCAGACCCATTTCATATTCAGCCCCTTCATCAACCTTCTCTTGAATAAGGGCTTGTCTTTTATTGAATCTTCCTAGAATGAGCTCCATCACAACTGCTCATCGAGCAATGGCAAATCAGTGGTACACTTCACAAAGGAAATCTATATGAAACATGTTTTATGTTTTAACTCTAGCTGTCTATGAAGCTCACTAAGACACCTGTACTTTGTTAAAAATGATATTGAGGTGGCTTGGAATGAATATTGCAGAGCACCTCTCAAACGTTGATTTCCATAGTTAAAGACTTGAGAGTTTTTAAGTGGGTACTGCTATGAATTATCTCTTTTACTCCTCAAGGGTGTGCAGAGATTCTTCACTACTCTCCTGTGAACTCATTAACCCAGCTCTCAATGTTCAACTGAAGACCTTGGTCCATCAATGCTTTGAACTGATCGATTGCTTCTTGAGTTACGGTTCCCATTGCTCTTCTCTCTCATCAAATGTACACAATGATCGAATTAACCACTTTTTCCCTTCTCTTTTGTTGCTTAAATAGAGCAACAAAAGTGTGGAATTAAACACAACTTGGAGCTCATATATGCTTCAAATGTAGAAAAAGAGTAAAACCCTAAAATGATTTTATAAAAATCCTACAACATCAAAAATAAAATAAAACCCTAGATCCGCGATGGTAAGGGAAGGGAGAGAGAGAAAGAGAGAAAGAAAAACCTGAATGTGGATGAGAGGGGGGAGCCGCGATGGTGAGTGACAGTGGCAAGAGTCACAATGGTCAGCGGCGGTGGAAGTTCGACAGTGACTATTAGCAGGGATAGTGAGTCTGTGAGAAGAGGGAGAGCACGTGACTGAAGGCTTTTGTTTGGGTGAATGTAGACACTGATATAGAGAAATAAAAAAATAATAATAAAATAAAACATAATTAGTGAATTGGGCGGAAAATTTGAAAATACACCAAAAAATTTGACACCTTTGCCGACTAAATATTTTTAGTCGCTGAAAATATATATTTAGTGACTAATTTTTTGGCTGCCAAATATTAAAAGCAATATTTATGTTAGTTTTTTGGCAACTAAATTTCTTTAGTCAGCAAAAATAAATATATAACGAATAAATATTTTTTAGTCACTGAAGATGCATATTTGCCTACTAAATTTGGTAGTCTCCAAAGATTTAAAGTAAAATTATGCTAGTTATTTGGCTACTAAATTTTTTTTGGTCACCGAAAATGCATATTTACCGACCAAATTAGGTAGTCGCAAAAGATTTAAAGTAAAATTATGCTAGTTATTTGGCTACTAAATTTGTTTTAGTCGGCAAAAATTAGTATACCACAATTAAAACAAACTTTAGTAACCTAAAATCTAAACTAACAGCAACCAATATTTTTTTAGTTACCTATTGTGGCATATTTAACAACTAAATTTTTGTTTAGTCACCAATAATTAATATACACCTACTACAAAAATTTAGTAGCTAAACCCTGCAAAAAATGCCGACCAATGTAATTTTTAGTCACCTATTGTACAACTTTTGGCGACTAAATTCCTTTTAGTTGTCAAATTTGGTCGCAAAAGTGTAAATTGTTGTAGTGAATTTTGCAGATTGAAGCAATATTAAATGGTGAGTACCTCTCAAGTTCATGGCTTCATGTTCCAAGAGCATGGAGGTCTTCACCCCATCCTTCCATTGTTCCACTTATATGTATATGACACATCACTCCTTAACTCTATACTTCTACTCTTGAGAAAACCAGATGCTGAGTGGAGTTACATATTCTTCTTTTTCTCATGTGTCTTTTACCTTTTAATTATGCATTAAATTTGTCAAAAAGTAGCAATCTAAGTAACTGCATAACTATGGTGAGATGACATTGCTTATTGGTTAGGTATCTGACAAGGAATTTGCTTAATGGGAGTATTCCAGACTGGATCAAGAACAGAGATAATAGATAGTATGTTATTCACCTTCAATTCTATCTTAATATTTTATTAAGCTGCTAATAATTTTCTTCTTAATAATTAGATAATAGTTAAATACATGCATATGCCTGAGCAAACATACACATGAATTCCTCTTTTAAAAGTACATCATCTCATGACATCTTTGGAGGTCGTTGTAGATTTTATTCATGTCATTCACTGCTGGTGAAACTATTGACTTGATTCCAGCTGCAACTGTGTGCTCCTTGAGGCTCTTTGGTAAAATAGCCATATAGCAGCTGCGGTTGGGAAATATTCAAAAAGTCTATAAACTGGAATGTTTCGGAAATGTTATTGGAACCTTTCAACAACGTTTCAAACTATGTTACCAAAAAATGCTAATACGCTAGCGAATTACGTATTGGTACATACGTTCCAAAAAGGGTAAATTTAGTGATTCGAAGTGATTCCAAATTTGTTTTCCAATATATTTCATGAAATGTTACCTTAAGAGAAAAAAAATTCAAATGTATGAACTAAAATATAAGGTAAGTTAAGTTTTGACAAGATAAAAAATAAAAAAGGGTCATAATTTTCGTAGAAATGATTTGCTACATGAAGAAAAAAAAATTTATTAAATACCTAATAGTTAAAAGAAAATTACTCTAAAAGTATCTTAAATTCTGAAATGGAATATATATAAGTCTACTCCTATTGTACTACATTTTAGAACACGTGGCGTACCTCGTTCCCGATCTCGTTCTCGTTCCCATTCCATGTACTGGAACAATCCACGTTCTAGGTAACATAGGTTTCAAAAGAGACAAAAAAAAGTTTGAAAATACATAGAAATGCTTGGAAACATAAATTGAAATCTATTTAAATATATAAAAGCCTAGTAAACATAGTGATATGTATATGGTCATTCACATAAAAGAACAAGTGTAAATTCAAAAAAATAAAAATAAAAGTAACTCAATTTTATCAAACACAAGTGTATATAATTCTAAAAGTGTGTAACATCCCAACAAAATAAGGTCTAAAAATGTACTTAGATTGTAGTAATATTAGTATTACTAAATTGCTAGCAATAATATTTATTAATACAGTAAAATATAACCTTTTATATTTATTCTAATAGAATTATAAGAAAAATTATGAAAAATTCTAAATTTATGTCAACAAAACTCACTGTTTTGGTATATTGTACTGTGATTTAGTGTGTTTTGCTTGCATGTTGATGGAAACACAAGAATTCCATTATTCCACTAATGTTTTGTTTCGGTCTTTTTGGAAATGGAAATGTTTCAGCTGTTTCGATGGAAACAAATAGAAATTTTGTTCCTTGCGGGTCATATCTCAATATACAATGAGTGTGGGATCTATGAATCCTTTGTATTTTTTTTTTTTTTTATTTTGTGGAGTTATCATGAATTATTCAAATGAAATGATTTTATGCAGCCTAACAGATCTTTCGTACAACAACTTTTTTGTGCAAGATGTGCCTTGTAAAGAAACCCTGTAAGATTTCTCTCTCTATCGCGGGGCTTCCTTGAATTTGCAAGCATTTATTTTTTGTTTTTTCACTTGTTCTTTTGTTTTCTTCCTTTCCTTTCCCTTAATTTTTATTTTTTATTTTTATCAAATCAGTAACTTGTTTAGAAGCTTCTCCGGTGGAAACTTGTAAGCTTCTAACTCACATTTGAAAAGTTACAGTTCGCATTTCAGTTCAATCGTATCATGCTGGTGATCCCTTCATTATCCTCCTCCTCCCCTCCTTTGCTCTCACTTTTTTATACCTTTTTTTTTTTCTTTTTCTTCACGCTATTAATTCAGGGAAATTAACAAGTGCCTGGGGGTCTCTCCTTGTCCAAAACGTGAGTATATATTTCTCATAATCAAAACTCAAGGTTATAGCTCAATTTTATATTTATTTCTTCAATTCTCCCTTGTTGATATCAAACTTCACGGCGACCTATATTACATGGATACAATACAGTATTGGGTGCGAGTACATATGTAGAGGTCGGACCTATCAAACCTCAAATTAAGGATATGCAAACTCAGCAAAAAGGGTCATATTTTTATATTTTTAATTTGTTATGTGAGATAAAATAGTGTTATATATAATGTACAATGTCGAAAAGGTATTTTACTCATTTATATATAATGATAGTGTTAATAAAGTATCAGACACATATTTCACACCCTTATCCAAGAGTTGAATGTCCGACATGCGTATTTAATTTATTTTAAAAAATCGATGTAACATAGGTGACGACTACATTTGGTTGATCCTTCACGTTGTCAAGGGAAAACACACACACACTCATTTTTTATTAGTACACTGGAGGCTGTAGCCTAGGGGGGAAGGGGAGCCTTGTCTCTGACAAGACTTGAAACATGACCTCCTACTGATGTGCAAGGAACCTGACCAATTAGGCTAGCTCCAATTGATACACACGCACTCATTTAAATATGAAATATAGCTTTATCCTTTTTTTCCCTTTCATATGATCACAAATGATGGATTTCTTTCAGAAGATGGGTATTCTTTGCATATAAATTGTGGTGGAGGACAAACGAAAGTTGGAAACACTATGTATATAGCAGATGAATCCCAGGGAGGTGCAGCGACATTGCGAGCAGTAGAAAATTGGGGATTTAGTAGCACTGGACATTTCTGGGATGTCAATGCAACTGCAGGGTACTATATAACCAAAAATGTTTCTGTTCTTACAATAAATGACTCTCAATTGTACACAAGTGCTCGCCTCTCTCCTCTGTCTCTTACTTGCTATGGGCGTTGCTTAGCAAATGGGAACTACACAGTGACCCTTCATTTTGCTGAGATAGTTTTCAGAGACAATCGATCCTATCAGAGTCTTGGTAGACGAATATTCAATGTTTATATCCAGGTAGTTAATATCACTGTAATTGCACCTTTTATTATGCAAATGGAAACATATTTGGTTAATTGGTTTGTTGCAGGATGAACTGGTTTTGAAGGATTTTGATATTGAAACTGTTGCACAAGGGGTTGACAAGGCCGTAGTTCGAAAATTTAACAACACAGTTGTTAAGAATAAGACTATAGAGATTTTTACTGGGCAGGGAAAGGGACAAGAGCTGTTCCAATTCGAGGAATTTACAGTCCTCTCATATCAAATATTTCTATAGAATCCAGTAAGTTGTGTTCTGTTTAGGCTTTCCTTGTTTATTTCTCAATGGTGAAACATCATCCTATCCCCCTCATGCTTGTGTTTGAGATTCTTTTTGTTACATTCTATATTATACTTGCAGATGATTGAATCAATGGCATGGTAAAGTCATTCCCCGACTCTTGAGATGAGATCTGAAAGTTATAAATTTAGAAGAAACATAATTTTCAGCTTTATAATGGCCATGATTCTTCTCTTACTAGTTGATTTTTTTTGAAGTGTCGAATAATTTCTTACGGTAGGAATTTCAAATATTGGTGAGGCTTTGGACAAAAGTTGTCAATTATAGATGCAACCTTATGCATGCTTTATCTGATTTTGCTATGTAGATTTCAAGCCTCATTCTGATCAGAGAAAGAAGATAGTCATTGTAGTTGGAGCTGTAACTTTTTCATTATGCCTCGTGTTCACGATTCTATTTATCTTTTGGCGGAGAGGCCATTCAAAAAGCATTACTTCAAGGGAACAAGGTCACTAATTTCTACTCCATGTTTTATTTTTTTATTTTTGAAATGCCAACAATGTACTTACATGTATTCCAGGTATTGCAGAAAGTAGGAACAATATATGACAGATGGTGAAATTGTGGTTGTTTGTCAACATTTTAATCCTCTTGAGTAGGCCTCCAAAATACTGACAATATGAATTTTTGTAATAAAAGTTGTATATCTTTTTCTTCTTTTTTCTGAAGCAGTGGAGAGCATCAGATGAAGACTGTCAATATTGTCAAATTAATTCTGTTTTAAATGTCTTGAGCTTGTTTGATAAATAATATCACCAAAATTCCCTTGCTTATATCTAAATGTCCCTTATAGACATCCTTTAATAGTTGAAAGTAATTGTTTGAGTTAAGAATGCTAACCATCTCTCAAGCCATGAATTAGTACTGAGGAGTTGTAGAGCCACAAATGAAAATTTGGAACCTTACAACAAGTTGGGATTGTTTGTAGGTGTTGAAAGACTGAACTTCTCTTTTCATTGTTCCAACTTTTCTGCAACCAAACAATGTTAGTAATTTGATGATGCAGTCAAAAAAAATAAAATAAAACAACTTGTTCTTTTGCAGAACTAAGAGGATTAGATTTGCAAACTGGTTTATTTACCTTCAGACAAATTAAAGCTGCCACTAACAACTTTGATGATAACAACAAAATTGGGGAAGGCGGTTTTGGATCTGTCTATAAGGTATATCGTAATTAATTGTATTTTTTGTACTATGTCATATTCACTTTCTGTTTTTTGTTTATGCTATGATGTCATGTGGAGATGTCAATTCCATGTTAAAGTGTTACTAAAAATAAGTTGTTATTTCAATGCAGGGTATATTATTAGATGGTACTGTAATTGCAGTTAAGCAACTTTCTTCCAAATCAAAGCAAGGCAATCGTGAATTTGTTAATGAGATTGGTATGATCTCTGGTTTACAGCATCCAAATCTTGTAAGATTGTATGGATGTTGCGTGGACGCGCCCCGGGAGGACTTATGCTTTTCCACAGTTCGGACTCAATTATGTCACGGTTCTTAATCTGATCTTGCAAAGTGCAATGCAAGACTGATAAATCACCAAAGAGTCCAAATCCGGCAAATCGTTTTGGAAGACAGATTTTTAAGGAAGAAGTGCCAAACATGGACTGCTTTGCCAGATACAGAGTCGCCACCTAAATATTTTATTTTGGGGGGGATTTAGGAAACCCTGACTCGTTGCCTAAGGCCACATGTCCGTCATCACCAAAGTTGCCTCGGCTCGGGAACTTGGGTACGATTGGGGAAGGTCAGCTATGAGCACCCCCGCTCGCCCGATCAAAGATCGGCCTCTACTAAACATGATATCTTGTTTTTTGAAAAACACATGTCTTCTTATTCCGATTAATTAGCTAATCTTACTATGTTATGCGCACAGCAAACAAGTATAGACTAGATCGCCTAATTTGGAACAAAGCATCGCATATCCGTTTGTTTGAAAATGGTTTGAGGTTTGCTACTCGCAAGTAGGCTAAAATACGAATTTCAATGAATTGTCCCAATTCAAGCAATCCAACCTTCACCCACAGGCATTCAGGCAGTTATATCACATAAGCAATTAGCCTCATGGCAAGCATGCTATCATGTTAACACTCACATACATGCAAGATGCTAAAGCATAAACACTTACAGTGTACTCCGAGCCAAAACAAGAAACTAGTTAGTAATCATGCATGGTCCTAGTTCATGTTAAGATGGCTAATGCAACGCATGCAAAATGCAACTAAGATAGGCTTGGCTACTCTAAGAATGGCATGTGAAATGCGACAACTCGATACACGTATTCAAGTTGGAATTGAAATACTATGCGATTAGTATGATGCACCGAGCCCGATGCGTGCAATACGAATGAATGTATGCAAACATGCTATCATAAGTATGCTAATTGAAACATGCCCTAAAACTAACCATTGTAAGCGGTTAAATAAAAGGGAGAAAGAAATGGGGTTGGAAGACATGCATCACAGACACGCACGCTTATTACACAATTATGCCCTCTCTCGGAGGGACCAAATAATACAAACCAAATAAATAATTAACTACTCTAGCTAATTAAATTAATTACAAAACAAATCTAAGTATGAAACTCAAGAGGCCACCTCAGCTCCGCCTCGGAATGATTAGATGATGCATGCTCGATTCCCCTCGCTCGGAAACCCGTTGCCATGCCACATGTTGCCTCTATTTGCACTGTTCTGCACCTCTGAGAACTGTGAAAATACTTGAGATGCCTCTGAACCACTCCCTGATCACTATGGGATGCCACCGGCCATTAGAAAGTGGTCACCGACCAAAAGTGGGGCCATCGGTTGGATTTTGGTGGTCGGCCGGCACTGAAGATGGCCGACCGGCCATCTGTTCCTGCAGAACCCTGTTTTTGCTGCAGCAAGGACAGATAGTGCATGGCAAGAAATTTTCAAGACAATGTATGCACGGCCACCCTCCCTATCATGCCATGAACTCAAGGAAGTATGGATCTCAACCCTTGGGCCACCAATCACGCATTTCAATGCACGATGGCCAAAGGTGCCGAGTGTGCAAATCAATGTAGAATGAATGCAACAAAACAAATGAATGCTACACACTCTATCATGTTGGGTCAAGAGTGTCGGCGACCGAGGATTGCGGCATGTTTTGTCACTTCAAGTACGAACACACCTCGTTCCTCATGTTTGGTTTGACACCCCAAACCAAACAAATGCAATGCATGTATGCCAAATACAATGTGAAACATGCAACTAATGCAATGCGACATAAGCATGCCAAATGCAATCAATCTAAGCATACAAGCTAAGTCAATGTAACACAAACATATCAAGAACCATGCAAATAGTTCAACCATGCAATCACCAATACAATGGAGCAAGTATGCAATGGTAGTGGACCATGTAGATGCAAGGCATGCAAATGTCACGAGAACAAACATACTTATGGACTTAAACCAAAAAGGGAGGACCTCAGCCAAGCCCTAACCAGTGGCCAATATGACGCAACAAAAGCGTAGAAACACACATACAAGCATGCATGCACAAAGGCCTATCATCTAAGGCATAAAAGAGGCAACTCTTAAACACATTTAAAAGAGACTAATATGGACAAATGACAAGCATGATAAGCTCTAAAAATGTGCAAGGGATGATGCAAATCACCCAAATCATGCAAGTAAAGCATGCAAAGGAGTCTAAAACTTGAGACTAGCCAAGGGGCCCAAGCCACGGCTATACCAACCAAGCCCCAAAGGGGAAAAAGGACTTAAGAAAGTCCTAGGGCATGCCAAAACAAGACTAGGACATGCATGGAACAAGGCCAAAACATGCTAAGAAATGGGCACAAAACAAAGGGCAATCAAGGCTACAAAGAGAGCATTCCACTACAACTACCTCAACCAAACATGGCATGGATTATGCAATGAAAAACAGGGCTATAATATGTCAAAATAAGCCCCAATACCCACTTAGATGGCATCTAAATGACCTAAGCCTAGAGGCATGCACAATGGCCCAAACATGGAGCATAAGACAACAACTCTTCAAAGCATTGAAAGGATGGCAAATGCAAGCATACAAGCATGGAACATAGACTGAAATAGCATGATAAGTGATTCCAAATCACTGAAATAGCCCAAGTAAAGCATGCTCATGACTCACACACTCAAAGCTAACAAGCTAGGATACATGGTGGCTATACAAAACATGGCAAGCATGACCAAATCAACACCAAATAGAGCTTAAACATGTCACAACATGGCTAAAAGCTTCACGAAGCTAAGTCAAAACATGCAAGCATGATGGTCTAAATGCATGATACATGTTAAGGAAAATAAGAGGATTGCAAGGCAAGTGTGTGGTGCATGCAAGAGGTCAACAAACCAACCTAAAACAGAGGTGTAGCATGACCAAAAAACACAAAATACCCTCTAAAATAGAGCCAAACAAAGCTATGCAAACATGCTACTATGGTGAGCCAACAATGCAAGCATATGAGACACAAAGGGAGAGGGGTGTCCCTCCCCTATACAAGACCTCAAAACCACTTCTCCACCACTAAAAATCCTCTAGATTTTAGTGGTGAGAAGGTCGAAATAAAGGGGTTCCAAAGCCCAAAGAGAAAGGCACAAAATGAGGCCAAACAAGGCCTAAGAGGGGGTAAACAACCCCCAACCCAAAAGAGACCTAAACAAACACCTTAAGCATGTAAAAACAGAACTTTTTTCAGTTTATAGTTAAGTTTGAAACAATATGCAAATAGGTCTAAAAGCTTAAGGCAAAATGGGGAATAAAAGAGGTAGTTCTCACCCTTGAAGAACACTTCAAGAACACCAACTTCAGCACCTCCTTTTGATCAAAACCAACTCAAAAACTCTAAAATCAACCCCTTAGCACCTCAACAACCGAAGTATAGTGTAACACTAGGTGCCTTAGTGTAAAAATATGAACAAAAACACACTTTTGAACACTATTACACACACAACTAGAGAGAGAGGGAGATATAGAGAGAGAGTGATATATATCTTGTATATCACTTTTTGCTCAACCTGTGAAAGGGGAGGGGAGGCCCTCCTCTTATAGAAGATCAAAATCTAAGCTTCCAAGAGAAGCTAACATAAGGATGAAATCCCTCCATACACGTGCATGGAGGGCAGAGTCTGTGCTTTCCAGCTGGCACAGCTAGCATGCACAATGCCTGAAAAAGGCAAAGAAAAGGTCTCGGCCAGAAAAAGTGGCCGATCGACCAAAACAATGGCCGGCCGACCAAAAACATTACCGACCGGCCAACACTTCTGGCCGGTGGCAATAAAACAAAGCCGGTGGCAACATGCCGAGGCTGGTGAGGTGTGGGGATGGACAACAAGCCATTCCCTGCCCTCAGAAGCAAAAAACACAAGTGTTTGGTCCACAACCAAGCACAAAACAAACAAGTCGCGAGATTTCGAGGCAAGGCGCGCGGCCGAAACCTCCGAGAACTCAAGACGAACACAAGCATGGATGATCATCGAGTGTTTAAACGATGATGTCCAAGTCTTGAGGACGGTCAAAAATGGGTGTCTACACCTGGTCCATTCATCCTCAGTCCACTTTCAAATAAGACCAAATCATGTATTTCATTGGAGTGTTGCTATTAGCACTCCATAAATTATTCTAGACCTCCCATTTCTTTAGACCCCCACTTATAAATTTTGAAACCTTTAAAATTTCTTTTCTCCCTCCAAATAATACCAAAATTATCCTTAAACATTTCACCCATTGAATGCACACCCCCAAAAAACTTCCTTTCTAAGAAACCCTAACAAAACCCACTAAGAAGAAGAAGAAGAAGAAGAGTTTCATCATTTTCAAAACCCACGAAGAAGAAGATGTTGAAAAATATTGTTTCTACCGGCTTAACCAACTTCCCATTTGATATTTTTCATTGTTCTCAAATCCAAACTCTTGATTTGAGCCACAATAATCTTTCAGGGTATGTTCCAGTACAAAACTTGTCTATGGTTGTCACCAACCTTCCTTATCTTGTCCTATCATACAATCACTTCTTGGAGATTAAAATCTCTGATTCCCAGTTCTTAAAATGGTTCAGTTCTTCGAATTTTCTTCATTTTGGACTCATCCCATATCACAAAAAGTTCAAAATCAATGTTCAGTTATCGATTCTCGAACAAATAAACAATGTTCGAGCCTGTGTTCCCGAATTTCGGTCATATGTTCAGGAGTTCAGTCCCGAAAAAATGGCGAACATATTTTATTATTTTTGCCATTTTTTCAAGAAACTTACCCTTACAAGGTCAATCTCTTCTGAGCTAAGAATAGCATCAAAGCTATGAACCTCCTCTAAGCTTTCATTGTTGTACTCCTCTCGTCTTATAGAGTTGCGGTTGCGAGAAAAATTTTCACTCATTGTCATAGCCGGAAAAGTGTAGGTAATCAAATGGTTGCCACTGTTACCATCGGAATATTGCCGCCAAAGGGTTTTTAAGGTTTTGAGGGTGGGTAGGTTTTGAATGTGGGATTTGGGAAAGATGGATGGGTGGTGATGGAGGTGGGTGCTCTCATAAACCCTAATTCATGATGTAGTGGGTGTATAGGTTTAATTGTGAGATGGGGTGTCCCAAAATTAATGATGTCCTTTGTAGTAATATTATTTGATGTTATTATTGTAATAAAAAAAACTAAAAATTAAGAGGTCCAAAATAATTTATAAGGTATTAATAGCAGTACTCATTTCATTGCTATTATTTACAGCCCTATTAGGCATTTGGGCCTTGGCCCAAAAGCTCACTTCAATCTCACAAAGTGAATTCAGAAAAATTGTTGACTTTATTAATCGTTTGGCCAATAACTTCAAAATAATAACTAATAAAGGATGGCACTTTACACTAATGGACTGATCAAGGATCACAATAGCCAGTTTTTGCAGATGCATTGGCATCGCTATAACCATTGACAGTAAACTAGGAGCTCAGAAACATTATTGTGGAAGTTGATATCAAAATCGTTACAAATTTATTGAAGGCAAAATATATAACTCACCGCAAGTTTCAGTAATATTATTCTTGACTATGGGTTCTTTTTATTGGATAAGTTGGGTTCAAATTCCATCACAATTAGTCATTGATATTGAGAGGCAAACAAATATATAAATTTGCTTTCCAAAATCGACAACAACTTGGCCACAAGATTCCACATTTTTATAATTTTTTGTTGAATATTTTTTGGATTTTAGTTAACTTTTTCTTTTCTTATATAGAATTTTTTTACATTTTTAAATTCTACTAAATAAGGGAGCTCGCAGATCGATTTTTGATGGTTTGGTTTGCAGTTTGGACCTGCCCGCATGTCTGCGATTTGGAAAAATTGAACCCATAACCGCCAGCAGTGCGGGTTGCTGATTGTACGGATAGGGCTCGCAGATGTGCGAGCAGTTACGGGCGGTTTGCAGATTGGTCTTTTTCTTTTAAAAATTCATTCGCTATCTAGTACCCAACAACACAATTAAAGTAAAATCATTCAAAATTCTAAACTTACCTAAAAGTAATTCTTCATTAACTTTTACATTCATCCAAAACCCAAAATGCAATAATAGTAACTATTTGGGAATCAAAATAAATTGTTGTCAAACTTCATCCAAACCAATTAAATAAAATAAAATAAAAACATTTGCAAACTTGCAAACTCTATAGAAAATGAAAATTATATAATTTATTTTATCTTCAATCTTCATAAAAAATCTCAGTAGTCTTTCTAAAATTTTTCTTTAGGAGAAAAAGAAAAAGAAAATATACGTTTTATATCCCTATTTTGTGGTCTGGAAAATAAAGAAAATAATTTGTGAAACAAACCTTGAGGCTTTGTCCAAAGACAACAGAGAACTCAAATGCTGAGAAGAATTTTGAGATAAAAAAAAAACTGTCACCAACTTTATCTTTCCCTTCTACAAAACTTATAAGAAAATCTGACGGTCTAGATTTAAAAAAAAATTGTATAAAGATGCGTGCAGGTGCGGGCAAAACCAGCGATCTGCCCGTCACTTGCAAAATAGGAAAATCCTAATCCGCGTCCGACCCTAATGATTTTACGAAACCTCCCAAATAGGTGCAGATGGTTCGGGTTGGACCGTTTTTGCGAATCGGATAATCCTATGCCTAGACCTACTACTAGACTAAATGACCAGAAAATTTTAAAAATATAAATTGACTAAAAAGTCTACTAATTTAATTATATATGTAATGACCCAAAAAATTTAAATAGCCAGTGCATAATTTAATTGTGCAAATTTTCGAATTTGATTGCTGTGTAAATTCTGTGCAAAAACAATTCGGTTTTGTATTTTTTACAAATAGTTCCCGATCTCAGAAAATTCTGAAATGTTTATATGTTGTTTCCATATTAGTCTAGCACGTTGGATAAATATTTTAGAATTAAGTGATGAGTATTTATTTTATGAAAATTCACAGACTGATTTGTGTTCAATTTAATTTATAGCAGAATTTGAAATTGAGTTTTGGGTGTTCGGACCAGGATTTGAGATAATTTTTTTGGGTCTATTTTAGTATATAATTGGACCATGTTTAACTTACGGGTGAGAATTTAATCCAAGACCCATGACTTAGATTCAATTTAATTTGAGTTTGTTGAATGACTCATGTTTAACTGTTTGGTCTATTTTAATTATGTGATTGGTAGTGATCACATTGGGAGCTGTTATTATTATTATATAAGATTATAATATATTTGAAAGTTAAATTTATGATGTGTACCATATGGTGAAAAATTATATACTTTTGTAGTGAATAAAAATGGGCGTATATTTTGTAGTGAGCAAAAAATTATATTTTGTGATGTACAAAAATGTTATATTTTTGTGATGAGAAAAATTATATCATTTTATAATTTATGTTATCAAAGTTTAAAATATTTTACAATATATTTTATATTAAGTTTTGTGATGTAAAGCAAACCCATGTGTGGTTGTCCCCCACTCCCCTCCCCTTTTTCCTTCTCCCATCAGACTTCTCCTTCTTCTTCATTTTTGTTTTTCCCTCATTTTGGTGAGCAGAGGGCCTGCCTCACTGCTTCACCTCTCTCCCTCCCATGGATATTCAAGTTTTGAGCTTAGAATGAGACTCTTTAGAGTGAAATTTTGCAAAAGGTTTGTAAATAAAAGTCGGAGAGCTCGTCGTGATCTTTGCAATGGTAGTCTCGGATTCATAATCGGGCAAGATTTTCCTTCTTGATCTGCTTTTCTTCATTATTTGAGGTAGGGACTTTCTTCATATTTTTACATTAAAGCTATGTTAGGGTTATTTTGAGAAAATATATCATTATAAGAGATATTGCATATATATATATATATATATATTTTCAGATTTTTGTTTGGTAATTTTTGGATGAAAAATTATGTTGAAATGTTAAGAATGTTGGCATTTTCAGATTGATTTTGGGAAAATCATTTTGTGTTGTTAATTTTGTAAAAGAAATCCGAAAATAGAATTTAATAGTTGTATGGATTGTATCTATATCACATTATGATTAGATGATTTATTTTGAGAAATATAAAGTTGAATTTTTTTTTTATCTTTGATTTGGAATTTATTTTTGAGAAAAATAAATTAATGTTGAGGAATATGGAGTAAATGCTTAAGTAGGAATTATAGAGTTGTTTTGAGATTAAAAACTCTAAAAGTGTTATATTCATGATATTTTATAAAAGATGATATGTTGATGATTAAATTGCGTTCAGTTTTGTGAAAATAAAAATATGAAATGTGGACTTTCGAACTCATAACCTTGAAAATGTTACTCTTGGGCATGTTTCATAATTTTTTATGTAAATATCATGTTGGTTAAGTAATTTTAGAAAATGTTGTAAAATTGTTATTGGTAGAGAATTTGATAAAAATATTACCTCTTTAAATAGCTTGGCGTGAAAAATGGTTATGTTGAAATATAGTTATATATGTTTTTGCAAGATCTAGATGATTTTCAAAATCATCATTTGATTTGTTTTGAAAATTGATTGTTGATTCAAGAAGATGAGAGATTTTTTTTGAAAGTGTGTTTACTTTCTTGTTCCTTTTAAAATAGAAATTGAGGGTTTTGAACTATGAGGATTGAAGAGAGATGTTTTTGGTGACTTTCTTTCAATAAATGAAGATGAATGGTTTTGGTGAAAAAACCTAGAAATTAGGGGGGTTTTAAGAAAGATGTTGACAATCTTTGAAGATGTTATATTTATTTTGTGTGCCAAAATAAATGATGTTTGAAAAATTGTTTGTTTGTTTACATATAAATGATGGTTTTCATGGAATATGAGAATTGTTGAAGTTTTGTAAATTGTTGTTAAAAATGTTGATATAGTCTTGAAGTGACTAAATGGTTGAGATTACTCTAAGTGTGGAAATTTTATTGTCCCATGGATGAATTGGAATAAAAGTATTTATATTCATCTTGAGAAATTGTATTGAAATGAGAAATGAGAAATGAGAAATGAGAATTTTGATCACAATAGGAATATTGTGTGGAAGTATTGAAAGTGGAAGAAATATTACATTGTATTATTAATCATTGCAGTGGCATATCAATTCATTTGATAATGATGAGCTTTGAAATTTGATTTGAAAACTTTACATTGAGAAAAGAATGTTGGAAAACAAGTTTTCATGAAATGACTTTGGGGTAAATACGGTGGTAAGTCTTGAAAGGCGGCGTAGATGACAGGTGTCGAGCCTTGTAGTTAATACTGGTAAAAATGATAGATTACAGGTGTCAAGCCTTCTAGTTAATACTGGTAAAAATGACAGATTACAGGTGTCGAGCCTTCCAGTTAATACTGGGAAAAATGACAAATTGGTAGTACTTGTATAGTCTACTTGCAGACACCAGCCTAGGGATTACTTAAGTCGTATTTACCATCTTGAAATTTTATTGAAATTGTTAGATTAATGTGTTTTCAAATTATCATTGTGCATAAGATTTTCAAAAGATGAGAAAAATATTTTGAGCATGACATGGCATATGCATTCATCTCATAAGACTGTATAAAATGGATTTGATGAATTGTTTAATTATTTGATTCAATTGATAATGAGATAATTGAATGAATTGAAAAGAATGTCCTGTTGCTATCGAAACATGTTTATTTATTTAAGTTAACTTGTTGTGGTTAATTAAATAAATTGGATTTAAGAGATTATGTAATAAAATCATATGATTTTTGACATGATATGATTTCACGTATAAGTATGAGTATTTTGGTACCTGCATATCTTCTAATGTTTTAATATGAGATTGCTTGGTGAGCTAGCGGTTGCTCACCCCCTGCCTGTACATGTGTACAGGGAATTATTTTCGGATTTGAAGATCAAATAATGGGTTTTACTATTTCATAAGTGTAATGTAGTGATGGATTATACTATTTCATTTGTTATTTGGCTGAGTGCTTTTTTTATTTTATTTATAAAGTAGTGTCCTCTCTTTTATTGTAAGCCTCAGGGCATTTCTTTTATTTGTATGTAAATGTCATTGTTGTATAACGAGAGGGAATATGTATATTTAATTATTCATCTTTCATCCAAGGATGAAATGTTATTTGTAAAAAGACTTAATTAATGAATATTGGTAATGTTATCCGAGTAATAAAATACGGGGCGTGACAATATATGCCAAAGCCTCTTTCAATTATTGGAAGTCTTCAGTGTAATTCTAAAAAATTTATTAACTTTAATAATTGAAGATATAAGGTTTTTTTTAATATATTTGTAATTATTTTATTTTATTTTATTTATTTTTTTTGCTTTTGCCAAATGTTGCTAGGGCCGCCCTGAGGCAAGGTAGGCAAAGCAGCTACCTTGAATCCCTAAATTCAGTTTAAAAAATAGGACAACTAAAAAATAGGACAACTAAATAATTTTCAATCTTAAGTTATATTTGATTTATTGAAATGAAATGAAATAAAATAATTCTATCATAATGTTTATCTTTACATTTGATTTGCTGAAAATAATAAAAAATATTATAAATGAAATCACCATTCACCATTGTGAGGGAATAGTCATTCTATAAAGAGACTAAAGAATAATCATTCCATTCAATTCAATTTCATTTCAGTAAACCAAAACTTCATTATAGTGTTAGCAGTTTAAAAATGAAGTTTATGAATTATTTATTTATTTATTTATTTTAAACAATTGAATTGGTGAATTATGTAGAAGTAGTAGATGGCTGTTTGCCAAATGCATGAATTGTTTTATAGAATATTGTTTGACTATATCAGTTAAAATTATCTATGGAGAAATTTAAAAAAAAAAATTAAGTTGAAATCGATTAAATTTTATAATTCAATCGATTACGTTAAGGAAAAGTATGAATAAATTAATAATGTTAACATTAAATTTTTTTAAAATTTATCTTAATAATTATGATTTATGTTAATGTCAATAACTATGATTTATATCAACAATAAAAATCATATAAAATAGCTTAGCAAATATAATTATTGTGAAAAATAAATTATAATTGATTCAGTTGTTAATACAATATTTGAAAATTGGATTTCTCACTTTATATTTTAAGTGATTTCCATAAGGAAAAAATTAGTAATTTTAGTTTGGGGAAAGCACCAATAAATCCCAAACTTGGAAATGTTAGCCCATTTAGTCCTGAATGTTTTTTGTTAGACTAATAGGTCCTATTTCTCTAAAAGCTTACTATAGGCCTTTTTATATCAAACATCATTCATCAAACATCAAACATTATTCAACATCACCAACATCAAACATTATTCAACATCACCAACATTATTCAAGCATTATTCAACATCACCAACATCAAACATTATTCAACATCACCAACATTATTCAAACATTTTTCAACATCACCAACGTCATCAAACATTATTCATCAAACATCAAACATTATTCAACGTCAGGATTATTTATCAAACATCAAATATTATTCATCAAACATCAAACACATATTTTCAACCATCAATCATTAGGATTATTCATTAAACATCAAACATTATTCATCAAACATCAAACATCATCAAAACAACATCAAACATCACAACATCATCATCAAAACATCAAAATAACGATTAAATAATTTTTTAAATAACGATTAAACATCAAAATAACGATTAAAATAACATCAAACATCAAAATACCCAGAACACATCACCACCACCAAACATTATTCTATTCAACATAGATCAAATTATATAAACATTATTCTTCAACATTAGGGCCTAATCGTATAACACAGTGATCACCAACAATGGCGGCTCTCATCCCTCCCCCGGATGATCCTTCTTGCTTTCCCAATCGCTTCTGATCCGAAACAACCGTCTTCGACAATCGAAATCACAAACCCTAGAATCGAAACAGAGGCTAAATACAGATAAATCGATGCAACAACTAACCCTAACACCCAATGGCATATATAGGAACCGATTAAGCCAGTCAATATGATCGAAATCAGAGACGCAACAATGTAACCGATTATCAAAATCAAAACATGTATCAATGTAACCGAATATAATTGCTTCGGTTCAATTCAATTTTCCCCTACCTATACATACCCAAATTTATACATACCCAATTTTTTTTTTTTTTTAAAAAAAAAGAAACTCTTCAAACTCGCAAAACTCGGTTGGATCTAAAACTAGTTTTTTGGTTTTTTTGGGATCAAAGATCTAAACCTAGTCTGCTACAGAGTTTGATCGCTAAGTCGCAAATAGTTTGGTGTCACCAGTCTTAAACAAATCTCAGTCTCTTGGATCGCCATCTTCGTTCATCTGCTGTCCCACTTCGTATCTAACATTTGATCAGCGAAAAAGGTACACAAAAATGTCAATCTCTCTCTCTCTCTCTCTCACTGTGTATATATATATATACCTGCTGTATATTTATGGGCACACACAAATATTCTAGATTAGAGATAGAAGTCTCGTTTGAAAGAGAAAATTTTGATCTTCTTTGTCTTGGTTGGGATCTACACGATTTGTTTTGCTTCCGGGATCGAAACAAAGAGTTGTTTGTCAGTACTCTCTATCCAAACCCCAACCAGACAATGTTGCTGATGTTATTGATGATGAATAATGTTTGATGTTTGGTGTTGTTTTGATGATGATGTTTGATGTTATTGATGATGATTTTGTGATGTTTGATGTTATTTTGATGCTGATGTTATGATGTAAAAAAAGGACTAAATGGTTTATAAAAAAACACTCAGGACTAGATGGAGTAACATTTTTCAATATGGGACTTACGAGTAATTTCTCCTTTTAGTTTTGTACAGGTACAAGTCAAAATAAAAATTAAAACTTATTGCTATTTTATCAATATATATTTTTAAAAAGTATAAATCAATTCTTTCATTATAAATTCATTGTTCGTTTAGATATGGAGAGAATTTCCAAGGCAACAGTGACCTTCCCTCTTGATATAATACTCCATCTAGTATTAATATGCAATGCACTGACACTGACATTTACAGGGACATGTCCACTTGCAGCAAATGGTTTCAAAAAATAAAAAAATAATAATTTTTTTTGTTTAAAAATAAATACTATTCGTATATACATTTTTTTAATGCAAAAGCATTTTATATCAGTAATAGAATTAACTGAGGAAGTTAAAAATTGACGAATTGCTCCGAAGCCCCTTAGAAATGACTTACTGGAAGTTTCTTGCAAAACCAATTTCTGACATATTTGCCATGTAATGGTTAAACATCTTCTAAAGATAGACTTTGATCTTTGTACATTATTTTTTATTTTTTTGTGTATAAATTAAGCTTTTTGTTTCGGAATTAAAATTATTAATCGAACTTTCACAGAAATTGTTGATGACAGCCATATAATGATCCCACATGGCCACTACCAATTGTAATTATAAAAGGTTGATCACTTTCCTCCTCCTTAATTAGTACTAATTCAGTATTATTTGCAGTGTCTTAGAATCACAAAGTCTCTCTGGTCATGGCTTCGACTCAACAAAGGTTGAATACGGCTGCTGAAGCGAAAGACATCAATGGCTTGTACAAGTGCATAAGAGAAGACCCACATATTTTGGATCATATAGATAACATCCCTTTTGTTGATACTCCTTTACACATAACTACCTCATCTGGACGTACCAATTTCGCCTAAGAAATGATGAACTTAAAGCCATCGTTTGGTAGGAAGCTGAACCCAGATGGGCTAAGACCCTTGCACTTGGCTGTCTAATTTTTTTTTTTTTTTAGGCGACAATCCTCTTGACAACAAAAATTAGTTTCCAAATATTTTTTGCAACAAAATTTTCACTTTTTTTTTAAAAAATAAAAATAAAAATAAAAAAAAAAAATTTCACTTTTAGGAACAAAAATATGTTATCCCTAAAATTCTATATATTTTAGTGAATGGTTTAATCTCAACCAAAAAAAAATCTTTATAGATATTTTTCTGTCCACAACTTTGTGCACTAATTTTTTATTTTTATTTTTTTGATAACTCATATCTGGCCTATTAAACCGACTAATCCAGGGCCAGTCGCACCTCCTGGGGGGTCCTTGTGCACTAATCTTTATTGCCAAACATTAAGACACAAAAGTCAATAGATTCCGCATATAATCGTACATAATTTTTGAAGTATGTATAGTCCCTTGTGCACTATGGTTAATAAATTATTGATTTTGTGCACATCTGGTTTATGCAGATTGTGAAGTTTATACTTGACCAAAAAGACTTCATCTCTGATCATAAGTTGTCTACAAATTACCACGTCTTTTATCAATTCAGCTCTCAATTTGTGCTTCACTACGGAGCTCTGTTTATATGCTTTTCGTAAAATGGGATAGATAATAACATCGTGGAATTATGAAGGTGTGAATTTATCAATTCAGCTCTAAAATTTGGAATGTGATTCCAATGGCAGTCCTTTGGTCTGTGTGGAAATTGAGAAACAATTAAATTTTCAATGGATAGCAGGTGGATTTGAGTGCTTTGTGCGAACTTATTAAGGTTAGAATTGCTCTTTGGATTAAATCTCATTATCCATAGATTTTATTCTTGGTGGATGATTTTGTGATGAAGTTTCAGCATATTAGATTCTGTATTGGATGAAGGTGTGATTGGGGTGATGGCTTGATGAGGATGAACTGCAATGACTGAGGAAGATGAGTGCTTCAGTGGATGGTTGTTTTGCTGCAGCTATTTTGTGTTGTCTGTCTGGTTCAGAGGCAAGGCATGATCTTGGGGAAGTTCATGTGTCCTTCTGTGTTCTTTTCACCCTGTTTTTTTCCTCTGTTTTTATACTATTTGCTGTGGTTTTGTTTTTATCCTTTGGTTGGTCTGTCACCAACATGTCGGTGTGGTGCTAGCAGATGATTGAACTTGCCAACAATGCTGCATACCCTAATTTATCACCCTTAATGACTTCTAATGATATGACATCGAGGTTAGACTCTACATGATGGAATGTTTGACAAATCAAAATTTAACAGGCACATTATTAATGATGGTTAGGTGATAAATTAAGTGTCTCAAACATTTTTCATAAACAAATTAGTAGATTTCGATTTTTTTAAACATATGGCCCGATGACAATTTGCCACCTACATGAGGCAGTACGCTTTCCTACAACCCATACAGCAGGAAATCTCTCTCCTTTGAGCTTGTAGATCCAACTTCACTTTTCAACCTCTGAAAAAAACTTGCAAATTCTTGCTCAAAAGGAAAGCAGTATGTAACTAGAGGATGAAGGAAGCAAGTTGAGAGTAAATTCCTTTTCAGTGCTTCTTGGAATTGAAGTTTTCATTAGAGGACTTGTTATTTGTCCCAATAAATATAATGAATGATCTTATTACCTCATAAGGAGCAAATAGGTAATAACTAAAATGGAATGATCTACCGAGGCAGGTAATCTTTTGTAGTGTTTCTTACTTTCTGCAAAAGTCCTACCAATAAACTGGCTCTAACTCAATGAAAATGATCATTCACCAACTCCTTTCTTAATTAATTGAGATTAAAATTAATTAAGCAAAAGCGTTGAATCACTGGTGCACGTAGCTGTACACTCTGATTTTTATTTATTAAACAGTTGAACTAATTAGAGACATTCAAAATTCAAGGAAAAAATTAACGAAATTGAAATTACATGTAATAAATTGACATAAAAGGTAAAGTATGTGACCATTGGTATAGTTTTCTTTTCTTTCCATGAAGTTACTGAATTCTAATGGTAATGAATTTATATAAACAAAACTACAATTAACATACAAAATGAGAATTCATACATAACATAAGATGCACAACTAATTAAAGGAGAATGGAAAAGAAGAAACTAGATCGTGTAGCGATAAACCACGAATTATGATGTTGTTATATCATATATGAAAAGTCTAGAAATCCCCTAGATATTGATTTGTGATTATATATCAATTTTAATCAGTAAATAACAATCTTAATCAAACAATCAAAGATAAATCAACACAACGATTTTATGTGAAAAAACCACAATGGAGCGCCTCCAATTGTGATAAAAAAAAAAAAAAACAAATCATGGGCAAAAGCCACAAGACAATCCACTAAAAAAGACATAAAGGAATTACACAAGTATATTCTCAATTACCTAGCGAATCCACACCCGAATTGAATCAACCCCTATGTGTCTCTTCCAGCCCCGTCTTCACCTCGGAATTTTCTTGCCCAACGTTGAATCCACAACGCCGATGTCGAATCACGATGATGAGCCACTCCAGAATCCACCAAAGTTTCAGGCTCGAATTCTCCACAATCCACCGAAGAACAGCTCTCTCTTTTGTATAGAATAAACAAACAATCCTTTGATGTATACTCCTTAAACCATGAGTTGAATACTCAATCAAACACCAAAGAAAACTAGCAACATAACCCCAGATATAAATCCTAATATCCAAGAAGAAGATCTGGAAGCGTGACCCTAAAATCTGACTGAAACACATATTTATAGCAATCTGTTCCACGATCTCCACTCGAGCGTCGGAATGGCCGCTCGAGCGGACCGACGCTCTAGCGTAGGAAATTCAGCTCGACCAAGAAAAAACATCTCCTAGTATTTTTGTAGGCGATCAAACTTCTGGAACCAAGGATTCTCCGCCCGAGCTGGGGAATGTCCCCTCGAGCGG
This sequence comes from Camellia japonica, assembly GCA_030407325.1. NCBI lineage: Eukaryota > Viridiplantae > Streptophyta > Magnoliopsida > Ericales > Theaceae > Camellia > Camellia japonica. The sequence continues at coordinate 25,768,235 of JAPPVO010000032.1, forward strand.
ACAAGCAACTTCGAATGCATTTTTGCATCTTGCTTCAGGGGCGCTGCCCCTCAACCCTGCCGTGGCTGCCTCGGACCTACCAAGGGGTGCTGCCTCCTGGACCCCCATGAGCTTACCAGGCAGCTCGATCCCCGTCATAGTCAGCGAAGTGGCAAACATGAAAGAATAAACACCACAAACTTCTCTACAAGGCACAATTCGAATTGGATTCGTATCTAAAAACACATAGCCTTACTGAAATAAAAGTGCGAAAACAAGTACAACTGAAAGGAGTTTTGTCAAACAGGATGGCCAAGAATAAAAACCTAACAATATAGTAACATTTCAAACTTTATACACATAGAAATACCCCTATTTTACAATAACAAACCTAGCAGCTCCATTATTGATACACCCTGCCACAAGGATGTTCCTCAATTATTGATGTTGCTAGGGTTCATATTGTTTCTAAAAACAGCTTCCAACAAGAGATGCTATATCTTTTTACCACCTGATCATTGATTTTAGGCCAGCAAGCCGTGGGGTGTGACAACTGTCCCTTTCACTCTAACTTCGCCAATTGTCACCTGTGACCCTATACGTTTCTTGCAATGAATCCAAGCTTCCATGACAAGAGGGAAGATAAACATGGCCGATGCAAAAAAAAGATGTTTAGAATTGCAGGCAACTATTCATCAGGGTTATAAGAACTACTGCAAGTATGCTGTTGAAAATGCTGCTACCGCTCCAAGGAACAACCAGCGCAAAGGAGAACCCTTAATGAGGGCACAGATTATGAGCAAAGAAGCAAAGAACCCATACAAATTAAAGAACATGAAAAATACAAATATAGTCGATGCAGCCATTATTGAGGTTCCAGCTTTGTATTTTGTTGTTGTAGTAGTGTTGAAACTTGACTTGTAATTGTAATCATATTGCCAGACACCGCCAGGAGGGTAGACTCCAGTTAAAAAGCATGTTATTGCAAGCAAAATGGTTGCAATAATCATAATGTTGTTAGACTTGATTGGAGGGGGATGGCCTTTTAGTTCAAAGGTTTTCGATGGTGTTATTGCAGCAGTGGATGGTAGTGGCATGATTATCTGTCCAGCAGTCACTGCGCCTGCTTGACGAAGGATAGTTTCGATTTCTTTGTCTTCTTGCTCTCTTCGAAGCTGGAATAAGATGTCGAGAGTGGTCTGATTATTTCCATTGACAACATTGACATCTAACTGAGTTCCGGGTGCTGGATTCTTGCTAAGTAATAACTTAATTATCTGTAAATATGGAAAGCATTTTTGTTAAGAAAATCATGCAAAAATGGAGTCACTTACTAAATCCAAAACAGCCATCAATGTCTTTTAAGACAAGGTAGAACAGAGGATATAGTTTTATGCTTTTTTTGTTTCAGTCCAAGACATTTTCTAGAAAGAATTTTCGGTATTTTCCGGCATTTCGTATAACAAAAAACGAAAGCTAATGGAATCTTTTTTTGTGATCAACCAAAAAGATTTTTTTTTTGGCAGAAAATGTTTTTCATTTAAAGAAAATGGAAAATGTTTTCCCAATTAATCTAAATCTACCACACTATAACCTAAGGGAGTTTAGGCTCAATCTAAGTACTGTTTGATTGCTTTCCTTCACCAAGATGATATATTGGTAGTTTTAATTCTATACCAAACTATAATCAATATTGGTCAATTCCATAGAACTTGGATTAAAATTAGTAGGCAGGACCACAAAATATTAGTAGGTCATTTCCAAGTTGTAACAAAGCAGGGCAATTAATTAAGCAAAACCAATTGCCCTATCCTAATTATAAAAATAAAATAAAATAAATAATCAACTTAAAGTTAAAGAACTTTTAGCTATGTAAATTTTCCAATTCTTGGATAATCTCCTTGTTCTGTATGTGCTAAAGAAGAAACTTCTTAAATATCTTCAAATATGTCATATTTGAAACAAAAAATACTCCATAAAATTTTCTTGGATGAGCGAGTCAAAAGAAAAAACTATAGAACAGTAAGAAAATCTAAAACCAGAGGGGCATGATGGGGTATGATGATTTACCTCATATTGCTTAGTGGATGTTGCAAGGTGCGGAACAGTGTTGCCTTCTTTGTCCTTCCAGTTCAACACCTCTTCCCACCTGGTTTTCTCGAGCCCATCCTTTATTATCTTGAAGTCTTCCACTTCCATCTTACTGCAAGCAAAGGAACACCACAACCTCTCCACCTCCTTCTTATCGAGAAATCATGCCAATTTTAACTGCATTCCAAACTATTGTAATTTGGCACTTTCCAGTGCAAGCAAAAAGGAAAAGGCACCAACCTTGATGTCTTGAAGCTTTTGCAGCCACTCAAACAACAATTTAAATGCTTCCAATTGGTTACTCTTCACTGCCAAGTGAAGTGCAATCTCATTCCAAATTGTCAACTCCATAAGTGACTGTGGACAACCGTCGAGCAAGAGATTGATGACATCGGTGTGGCTAGCCATGGCAATGCAATGAAGTGGAGTTGTCTTCTCTCATCCCTTTAGAAGGCGGAATTTGGGATCAATTGTGATGAGCTCTTTCACAATCTCTGCTTGTCTGACTATTGAAGCCAAGTGAATGGGGCTATACCCATACTGATTTAGCTTGACTACAAATGATGGTTTGAGACTTGCAATCTCTTTTGCAAAATGGGTTTGGTTGGCTGATAGAGCAATATGCAAAGAAGTGTCCACAAAAGGGACTTGATCAATCTTATCAAGAACAAAAGGGTCTCCTTGAATTAAGTTGTACAGAGTTTCTACATCACCAGCTTGAGCAGCACCTATCAATCTCTCATCTATTTTCTTTTTAGAGCTAAACCCAGAAATTAGAAGAAATGGCTTTATAGCGTAAGTTGTTTAGCTAAACGAACAAGGTATATGTGTCTAACAAAGAAGATTCATAGATGATCACCAATGATCATTGACCAAGTGAAATTGTTAATGCCATTTCCAGTCAATCAAAATTTGTTTTTGAGTTAACAAACAGAAAACTATTGTCGTTTACTTCTAATTTAAAAATCGACCACTTAAGCTTAGGCTTTGATGTTCAACAATATTAAAAATTACTCAAGATGATAGTTGAGTTAAAATATTATAATCGTTCTCAGTGCGAGGTCTAACGTCTTAGTAATTTACAAGAAAAAAAGGATCAATATAATCCTTGTTAGCTCCATTGTTAATATTAGAAAATTTTTTATAATCCTTCTCAGTTGATACATGAGTAATAGTCCTATTGGTTCTATCAACTAACCATAGCTTTAACAATTGAAGAAAAGTGTGTACTATGTGCGTAATTCAAGGAGGACTGGGCTCCTTCTAGTCATCTAGATGGAGTGGAGGGTGTTGTTCAGGTTTATGGAGCTGAGTCTCATTTCGATAATCCGAATCGTTTATTTTATAAAAAAAATTCATATATATCATTCACATACAAAATTAAGTTGATCCGATAATCATAACATATTCAATTTATCGTGTTTATCATAAAAAAAAAGATATCTATTTTTTAAAAAATAATTATTATCCATTTTTTTGGTGACAAATATAATAAATTGAATAAATTACGATTATCGAATCAACTTAATTTTTTGTGTGGATAATATACACAAAGTGACTAACAAAATGAATGATTTAGATAATCAACATGAGACCCATGAGTCCCATTGACTCAAACAAATATAGATTATACAGGAATCTACCACAAAGGATTATGATTCTCTAAAATTTAAAATCTAAACCTTCCTGTTATGCTTGGACTTGTGGGACCAGCACACCTTTTATTTCAATTATTTGAATTTTTTTTTTATTATACGACATAATTTATTTAGATTTTATTATAAATATAGATTTTTTTAATTTAGCCTATCTTTCTTTAATTTATGCTAATTAAACTAGGGGGTTTTTTTTTTAAGGGTCCCTGATATTAAGATTTTATAGCATAAAGGACATTCAATATTTTCATAATGTCTAAGGTCCTTCAACATTGATCCAAAGAAATTTCAATCAAGAGAAATTTTGGATTTTACAAAGAATTTCTCTGGATTCAAACTAAAGAAAATTTAAATTTCTCTGAATTCAAACCAAAGAAAATTGAGCAACACAAAGAAAATTAAACCCAGAAATCCAAAACCAATAACACAAACCCAGAAATCTAGAGAAAATCCACACAAATTCCATATCCAGAAAAGACTTTGGAAAGACTAGAGAATTTCTCTGATATTTTGGTATTGGGTTCAATGTTGTTTGTTAATGTGGTCGAAAGAATTTTCTCTAGATCAGAATTTCCTCTGTATTTTTTACCGTACTAGAGAAAATCCCTTTAAAACCCACATTAAATCCATTTCAATACAACCACTGTAATTCAATTCAAACTTCTTTAATAGCGACAATGGCACACAGCAAAATTGTAATACAAAATCCAAAGAAAATTCTGATCCAGAGAAATTCTAAAAAGACTAGAGAATTTCTCTAATGCTTTGGTACTGGATTCAACGCTGTTTGTTAATGTGGTTGAGAGAATTTTCTTTGGATCAAAATTTCCTCTATATTTTGACCGAACCAGAGAAAATCCCTTTAAAACCCATGGACTAAAATATGGATTCTAACAACACAACCTTGAGATCCACAGCTTGATCAAACGGTCTTAGGAAACCGAGATGATTTGGTGATTATCGAAGGACAGAGAGATGTCTTTGGAGTGGCCAATGAAACGGCGAGTAGTGATGCCGGTAGAGGGGTCCCAGAGGCGGAGCTCAAAGTCCTAGCTGCCGGAGAGAGTGAACTAACCGTCGGAAGAGAGGACAACGTCTTCGACAAAGTGAGAGTGGTCGGTGAGGAGGCAGCGAGGGAGACCGTAGACTATGTCTTCCTTGCTGAGGTGCCAAACTATGAGGGATTTGTTGTGAGAGAATGTGACGATCGTGTCTGAGTTGTCGATTGGGGTTGTGATTGCGATCACCCAGTCTCACGGCGGTGTAGGCAGAGGTGACGGCGGCGGCGACATCAGCCATTGAAAGGAGTGAAGTGAGGTTTGGATTTAGAGAGAGAGAGAGATGAAATAGAGAAGGTAGAGAGAGATAAATGAGTTTGATTTGAGAGAGTTAAATTTCTCTGTGATATATGGGAAGCGACCTTAAACATCATAAAATAATATTGTGGATCTCTTCCATTACCAAAAATGGGAGAAAGATCTTAGACTAATATTGAGACAGGGTGACTGCAATCGAAACCCCAATCGACAACTCAGACACGATCATCACATCCTCTCATGACAAATCCCTCATAATCCGGCACCTCACCAAGGAAGACCTACCACCTCCCTCATCGTGGCCTCACCGGCCACTCTCACTTCGTCAAAGACGACGTCTTCTTTTCCGACGGCCAGTTCCCTTTCTCTGGCAGCTAGGACTCTGAGCTCCACCTCTGGGACCCCTCCACCGGCATCACTACTCGTCGCTTCGTCGGCTACTTCAAAGACGTCTTCTCCGTCGCTTTCTCCTTCGATAATTGTTTTCTCTCAACTACATTAACAAACAACATTGAATCCAGTACCAAAACATCAGAGAAATTCTCTAGTCTTTCCGAAATTTCGCTAGATCAGAATTTTCTCTGGATGTGGAATTTGTGTGAATTTTCTCTGGATTTCTAGTTTTGTGTAACAGTTTTGCTGTGTGCCATTGTTGCTATTAAAGAAGCTTGAATTGAATTGCAGTAGTTATATTGAAATGGATTTAAAGTGGGTTTTAAAGGGATTTTCTCTGGTTCAGTAAAAAATACAAAGGAAATTCTGATCCAGAGAAAATTCTCTCAACCACATTAACAAACAATATTGAACCCAGTACCAAAACATCAGAGAAATTCTCTAGTCTTTCTAGAATTTCTTTGGAAGTGGAATTTGTCTGAATTTTCTCTAGATTTCTGGTTTTGGATTTATGGGTTTAATTTTCTCTGTGTCGTTCAATTTTCTCTGGTTTGAACTTAGAGAAATTAAATTTTCTCTAGTTTGAACCCAGAGAAATTCTTTGGAAAGTCCAGAATTTCTCTGGATTGAAATTTCTCTGGATCAATGTTGAGGGATCTTAGACATTATAAAAATATTGAATGTCCTTTATGCTATAAAATCTTAATATTAAGGAACCCCCCTCCAAAAAAAAAAAAAAACCCTAACGTTTCATAAAAATGCCTTTAATTGGGCTGGTCCAAACCTGCCCAGAAGTAAGTGGGTTGTGTTTGGACAAAGGTTGGACCAATTGACTCATATAAATTTTATTTTGGGCTCATGGAATTTACAAGTCAATTTTGATGATTTGAACTATTTTTTCCTCTCCAACTTTGTGTAATAGGAGAGGTCTAAGATTTTTTTTTTTTTTTTTTTTTTTTTTTTTATATATTAGCTAAGGTCCCTCAACATTTTCATAGAGAAAATTTGACTTAGAAAAATTTTACTCGAGTTAGAGAAATTTCGCCCGACTTAGAGAATTTCGGCCCTGACTCAGAGAAATATTTCTCTGTGAAATCAGGGAAATTTTTCTATAAAAATTGAAATTTCTCTTAATTGGGCAAAATTTCTCTGAGCCGAATTTTCTCTATAAAAATGTTGAGAGACCTTAACTACTATGTGTAGACACCCCATTTTTGACCGTCCTCAAGACTTGGACATCACCGCTTGAACACTCGGTGATCATCCTTATTTGTGTTTGTCTTGAGTTCCCGGAGGTCTTGGCTACGCGCCTTGCCTCAGGATCTCTCGACTCGACTGTTTTGTGTCTGGTTTTGCACCAAACACTTGTGTTTTGCCTTTGAGGGGCAGGGAATGGCTTGTGGGTCATCCCCACACCTCACCGGCCATGGCTTGAGGCCACCGGCCATTGGTTTATTGCCATCGGCCAAATGTTTGGCCGACCGGCACTCTTTGTAGTCATGGATGTTATGAATGTATGATTTATGTATTATTTTGAGGCTGTTACAGTAGGATGCTAAACATAATAAGAAAATTTGGTATAAGCGGGATGCTAAAGCATAAAAAACTCACATATTTATCGACGTTCCGCGAACGAGCTACAAAACAAAGTTGGAAAATATGCATGATTCCTAACTATACAACACATGTGATATGCAATTACTAGGCTCGGCTACTAATATGGCATGTGAAATGATTTGATCGCGTGCGGTCTAAGCATGTATTCAAAGAAGTATTAAAACGACAATGCGAATTGGAAAGATGAACCGAGTCCCGGTGCATGCAATACAAGTGGATGCAAACATGAGTATGCTAAATTAAACATGATGCCCCTAAACTGACCACCACAAGCTGATAAATCAAAGGGAAAAAGACGTGGAGTTGGAAGACATACACATTATTACAAGTTTACGCCCTCACGCAGGAGGGTCCATATGAACTAACTAGCTAACTACTTACTTAACTAATTATTGCAAAACAAATCAATTAACTATGCTAGCTACAACATCACACTTAATTAACTATTCTAACTAAATTAATTCTAAAAAATTTCAATTAAACTAATTACTTAATTAATTTATAAAATTAAAATGAAATTACTTAATTAAATGACTTAACTAATTAACTACACTAATTAATTAATTCTAAAGTTCCAATTAATTAATCGATTATAAAATTCTAATGCATTACCTAATTAACTACACGAATTACTTGATTCTAAAATTCTACGGAATTAATTAATTAATTACACTAATTAATTAATTAAATTCTAATTAACTAAACTATTTAATTACAAAACACCGTTTAATTAATTAAATTCTAATTAATTGAAGTAATTGGCTATTTAATTACACTAATTAATTAATTCTAAAATTCTAATTAAACTAGATAATTAATTAGACTAAAAAAATTCTAATGAACTAACTACTTAACTATACTAATTAATTAATCTAATAAACTAACTAATTAAGTACACTAACCTTTTTCTAACCTTTTCTCCCTCCTAAGAATTATTCTCCACCACCTTTTCTCCCTCCTCCTCCTCTCACTCTCTAAACATTTTCTCTCTCTGAAAACATATTTTTCACCCTCCACTCTGAACACCACCCCAGCACGCCAAGAGAGAGGAAGAGAGTCCAGGTTTCTGATGCATATAGATGTGGTTCGTCCTTACAGGTTGCTCCCAGGTTGGTCCCCACCGAAGTTAGAGAGAGAAAATATATATCTATATATATATATATATATAAGAGAGAGAGAGAGAGAGAGAGAGAGATGTGTTTGGTGTGTGTTGTCTATGCCTCTCTGTGTGTCTGCCGTGTATATGGATTCATCTCCCAGCTGTTGTCGGTGCTGTATGCATGGTCTGCCTGTGCATGTGGTGTCTGTGTGTGTATGTGATGTGCTGGGTGTGTGTGCAGGTGGTGTCTCTTGTTGCGGATCGGGGGCACACCAGGGAACACAAACAAGCAATAACACACAAGATTTAACGTGGTTCGGCAAGTCGCCTATGTCCACGGCAGCGGATTCACTATATTGATAGAAATGGAACAATTACAAGCTCTCAGAATGTTCTCTCTCTCTCTATCACTCTAAGCCTCACTTCTGCTGTGTTTTTCCCTCTGCCTCAACCTCTCTATATATACATATCAGAGGGAGGAGGTGATTGGCCATCACCTACTCCATTCCACTCTCTAGTCTCTAATGGGGTGGGTGAAATGGAGCTTCCATTTGGGTAGTGGAAGGATAGTGCTGCACTCATGGTTGGTGCTGCACTCACAATCCTTTGGTGGAGTTGCCTAGTGCTGCACGCACAATCCTTGCCAATTTACAACAAATCTCCACCTTGGCGAGGATTCTCTAATCCAACATAGTGATCGATCAACACTGCCTTGCACCCGAAGGTGCTCAGTTCCGAGAGATGTTGACCAAGTCCAAACAATGTTGGAACTTGATCCCAGAAACTACCTTTGTGAGCATATCGGCCGGATTATCTGCAGTACCAATCTTTTGAAGCAGAATATCCCCTTCATTCACAATTTCTCGGATGAAATGGAAACGGACGTCAATGTGCTTGGTGCGGGAATGATGAACCTGGTTCTTTGCCAAACAAATGGCACTCTGACTGTCACAATACACCTCAACGTGCTTCTGAACAAGTCCCAAGTCTTCAATCAACCCGTGTAGCCAAATAGCTTCTTTAAAGGCTTCTGTCACTGCCATGTACTCTGCCTCTGTAGTAGACAAAGCCACCGTTGACTGAAGCGTTGACCTCCAACTTACCGGCCCTTTAGCAAGGTAAATAAATACCCTGTTGTTGACCGGCGTTTGTCTAAGTCACCAGCATAATCTGAGTCCACATAACCTTTCAAATTCTGCCCGAGTCGGTTATCTCTCTCGAACTTCAATCCCAGATTGACTGTGCCATGTATGTACCTTAGGATCCACTTCACTGCCTGCCAGTGATCTTTTCCTGGATCATGCATATACCTGCTTACCATACTCACAGCATGCGAGATGTCAGGCCTTGTACAACCATAGCATACATTAATGCACCAACTGCATTTGCATATGGAACCTGTGCCATATGCTTCCGTTCTTCTTCTGTGCGTGGAGACATCGAAGCACTAAGCTTGAAATGAGGGGCCAATGGTGTACTTACAGTTTTGGTTTTCCCATTTATGCCAAATCTGTCTAACACCTTTTTCAGATACTGGGTTTGTGTCAGACAAACCGTGCCCTTCTTCCTGTCTCTCTTGATCTCCATGCCAAGAATTTTCTTTGCTTCTCCCAAATCCTTCATTTCAAACTCCCTTGCTAACTGTGCCTTGAGTTTGTCAATCTCCACTTGCTCTTAGATGCAATTAGCATATCATCTACATATAAGAGCAAGTAGATGAAGGAACCATCGGGAAGCTTACGGAAATATACACAATGATCAAATTGACTTCTTGTGTATTCTTTCTCTATCATGAACCGATCAAATCGCTTGTACCACTGTCTCGGGGATTGCTTCAACCCGTACAACGATTTGTTCAGCTTACAGGCCCAATTCTCTTTTCCAGCAATTTTGAAGCCATCTGGCTGGGACATGTATATCTCTCTTCAAGATCTCCATGTAAGAAAGCAGTTTTGACGTCGAGTTGGGCGAGCTCGAGATCAAACTGTGCAACCAAAGCTAACAGGATGCGAATAGACGTGTGCTTCACAACAGGTGAGAATACCTCATTGTAGTCTATTCCTTCCTTCTGAGCATAGCCTTTAGCTACCAATCTAGCTTTGAATCTGATGTTGTTGCCTGGAATGCCTTCTTTCTTGGTGTAAACCCACTTACACCCAATTGCTTTCTTGCCTTTTGGAAGTTGCACCAACTCCCAAGTCTGGTTCTTGTGAAGTGAACCGATCTCTTCATCCATAGCCTCCTTCCATTTGACACTTTCTGGATGCTGCACGGCTTCTTTGAAAGTGCACGGAACATTGTCTTCAATGATTGGAAGTGCATAGGCTACCATATCGGTCATCCAACTGGGTTGCTTAGTAACCCTTTTACCTTTCCTGATTGCAATGGGTTCTGATTGTTGCGGAGCCTCTGGATCTTCATCTGAACTCTCTTCAGAGCTATCTTCTGAGACTTCTTCAGGATGGTTGATTGGCTGACTAGTCTTTGATGGAGTCTCAAACTCCACCTGCACTGACTTCTTCAATGCTTCAACATTCTGTTGAGGATCTGGTTGCTTCAACATTGCAGACTCATCAAAGGTAACATCTCTTCTGATGAGAACTTTCTTTGATTCAGGGCACCACAATCTGTATCCCTTAACACCGTCACCGAAGCCCAAGAAGATGGCTTTCTTGGCTCTTGGATCCAACTTAGATTCTGTAACATGAAAATAAGCCGGACATCCAAAGATACGTAACTGATCATAATCAGTAGCTGGGACTCCTGACCATACCTCCATGGGAGTCTTCCCATTTAGTGCTGCAGTAGGTAGTCTGTTGACAAGATGACGAGCATAGTTCAATGCCTCGCCCCAAAATGCCTTGCTCATTCCAGACTGTGACAGCATACACCGGACTTTCTCCACCAAAGTGCGGTTCATGCGTTCTGCAACTCCATTTTGCTGCGGTGTTC
>JAPPVO010000032.1:25779436-25848397 GCA_030407325.1 Camellia japonica
TAACTTAAGAGAATGAAGTACTTTCCCATTCATCAGAGTATCCTTACAAGAAATATTACATGTTGACAATAAAAGTAAATGCCCTATAGGCTTACAACTTTCCAAGTCAACACTTGGGTTCAACAAAAGTAGAGTACTAACTCTATACACAAAATAAGCCCTTGGTTTGATATACATGTAGTACAAAAGATAATCACAAAAAAAAAAAAAAAAAAAAAAGCCTTCTGCTCCTACAACCTCCCAAGCTAAGACCTTGAGGCAACATATCACTTGCACCTGAAAATGATGTCCCATATAGGGTGACCCAACGCCCAGTAGAGATATGCTAAACATAATATAAGCAATAACTAAAACATTAGCATTTGATAAATGTTTAACTCATATGAACCAACATATAACATAATCCAGTTCCATGACAAATAATCTATGTGTCATTCCACTTTCCTTTACTTATACAATTTTTGATTTATCGACATAGCTCAGAACCTGGCCAGACAATTTAAATGAAATTACATCTCATATTAAAACACTTCCTTTATCCATGATTCAATTCCAAATGAGTTAACGACTCATATCAAAACACTTCCATAATTCACAATAGATACACATATTCGCTGTATCAATATCACATTAAAACACTTCCATACTTCACAAATGATACACAGATTCGTTGTATCAATGTCACATTAAAACACTTTCATACTTCACAAAAGATACACAGATTCACTGTATCAATGGAGTCCATCCCCTATCTCCTCCCAAATAATATCTAGTTTAGAAGTCCATCCCCTATCTCCTCCTAAACCGTGGAGTACATCCCCTATCTCCTCCCACACAATACAATGTATATAAACACATATCATATACAAGATCGATCAATACACAAATTCGATGTATTATTCCAACCGTTATATTCAATGACATATTCAATTGATTAGTTTTAATTAGCCTAATCATCATGCAGTGTCTACAACAATCAAGACTATCCTCCACCGATAGCCCAAAGCAATTATTTCTAAACAGATAATAAATGCATCAACTGATAAATTATCAACATTTTCAAAAGTGAGCGATTAATAAATCCAACTCCACCATTTAATCTCATCTTACGCCAATTTCATCATTTCCATCACAATATCATATGCCCATAATTAATTTCATTAATTTTGCCAATAGCCCAATTTTACCCAACATAGGCATTTTTTTCCATTTTCTCAATATTTGACTCAAAGGCTCAAATATTATCAACAACATCACTAATTTCATATTAAGACCCAAAATACACAAATATGGGTCAAAAGAACAAAACCCCTCTTTATACATTTTGAAACCCTAACACCCAAAATTTCCCAAATCAAACATTAAATCAAAATGACTATAGTTCATGTCAAAGGTCATAAAAATGAGTAGTTATCCCCACCTCAAATGGAGAGACCCAAAGGGATGATGAAGAAAATCGAAAATGCTCCAAACTTCAAGATTTTCGGATCAAAATGTAGCTCTCACCAAGCTCCACACTTTTTACAAAGGCCCAAAGGTAGGAGATCACTTAAACTAGATCAAACCCTAGAGAGAAGTTGTACTCTAAAGTGAGAGGCTCTCTAATGGAGGTTTTGAAAAGTAAGAGAGAGAGAGAGAGAGAAAGACACGAAAAAGTGATCCAAAAAGTAGCTTTTCGGACTGATATACTGCACTTCCCGCTCGAGCGTGGAACGCCCCGCTCGAGCGTCAGACACAGACTCGCTCGAGTGTCAAAAGTGCAGCTCGAGCGCCGGATACACACTTCTAGAAGTTTTACAGTCGATGGTCCCCGCTCGAGCGTGAAAGTGGACGCTCGAGCGTCCGAAGAGCTGTAGAACAAAATACTGAGAGATGGAAAATCACGCTCGAGCGTCAAAACTCCTGCTCGAGCGGAGAAGCAAAAACAAAGGGCCCGCTCGAGCATCAAAAGCCCCGCTCGAGCGTGAAGGCCAAAATCTGGGCATTAACTCTTGGTTTCTAAACACAACTAACCTGTTTCAAACCTGCCCAACACAACCCAAGGCTCAAATACAAAGGGTAAATGATAGAAATAAGAATACGATAACAACACAACCACAGAACCAAGTCCGGAATACAATAAACAAAGAAAGGGAAAATCGGGATCGCTATAACCTCCCCCCCTTAAAGAATTTCGTCCCTAAAATTAGATACAAGTTTTCAAAACAAGTTTTCTCAATTCTCAACAGTATTACCATTCCACATTTCACATCCTGAGCCATTACCGGTCATTTCATCCCTTCTCAAGGGGCAAATTACAACATATTCCACAACATGCATTATCAACATGCATTCCTTTGAAATTTACCAATTTCAACACATATTCCACAATTCAATTACATATTCAATGCCAACAATATATTTGCATTTCTAAAGCAGAATTAACATATACAATGTTAAAATAAACTTCCATTTCAAGGCAAGTTCCATGATACTTCCATAAACCGAATCATTTATAATGTTTTACAACTTAAGACATATTCAATGCTCTTAAAGTTTATCAATATAATAAAATTCCCAATACATGATTACACATTAACAAACAAGTCCGGATATTTCCCATGGACCTCTAACTCACGTTCCTAAGTGGCTTCCTCCACTCCGTGATGTTTCTACAAAACTTTCACCAAGGGTATCGTCTTGCCTCGCAAGACTTGATCTCGCCTATCCAAGACCCGAACCGGTCTCTCCTCATACGAGGCATCCTCATCAACCTCTAAGTCGGTCCAATCCAATACATGCGATGGATCTGGCTCGTACTTCCGAAGCATACTAACATGAAACACGTCATGCACCCCGGACAACTGTGGCGGTAAAGCTAAACGGTATGCAACCTCCCCAATCCTCTCAAGGATACCACCTCAGAGCCCTGAACCACGGCATCGGGCTAACGAGATAACAGACAGGATTTTCACCGATCAAGGGACCAATGCTCCCACAGAGCAAGTGAATAACTGCAAGTCGATAGCAGGCACACAAGGCGTGCCGACAAGAAACATACAGAGTTGACAGAGCCAATCAGTGCGGTTATGTCCAAAATCCAACATCTCCCGTTCTTCAAATGGTCGTCGAAAATGGTGAGACCTCCCGACACACGAAGACGGGATAGACGGTGCAAGTATCACAAGGATAATGGCCATGATACTGAGAGTTGTTATGCATTGAAGGATCACTTGGAGGAATTGGCACAAGATGGTTGGCTACAACAGTACGTCTGAAAATGCAACCCAACTAAAGCAATAGCCTTAAGACAGGATTCACCTCCGCTCGGCGTGATCCACATGATATACAGCCTGCCAATATCATCCGTGGTGCATACGATTCAGCCGAATCCCAACCCTCAAAATCAACTCACTCCGGCTAAACGGCCCCATGAAGCTGTAAGCATTGCTTTTGATGATTCAGATTCCGTCGGAGTGACACTTCCCCACATTGATCCTTGGTAATGAGTTATACGTAAACTGGTTTCACCGTTGAGCGCGTACTCATTGACCCAGGGAGCACATCAAAAGTTATGTATTACAAGACATTCATCAAATTCGACTTCTCCGAATCGAACCTTTCTTTGGCTCCTTATCCACTATTCGGCTTCAACGCCAATCCAGAATACCCGTTGGGGAAAATTACACTACCCGTTCGAGCGGGCTCCCGAATAGTGGAGGTAGAGTTCTTGGTCGTCAAGCTGCCATCGCCGTATAATCTCATCGTGGGGCGATCTTGGTTGCATACTATGCAGGTCGTGCCAAGCACCTATCATCAACTGCTACGCTTCCCGACGGAACGTGGCATTGAGCAAATCCGTGGCTCCCAGAAATCAGCACATGCATTTATCTCCTTACTAAAAAAATGCCAAAGGAGTTGCAAGTGAACTCTATTGAGGTGATAGATCGGGAGAGCCTCGACGATGTTGGGCGGCTCCCTAATGAAAAGGCCACCGAAGCCTAGATCGAGTTCAAATCAATGGAAACCCAGACAGGTTCTTCATGGTCGGCGCCTTCCTGAATCAAGCCGACAGACAGCAGCTAATTTCCTTCTTGCTCGACAACCTTGATGTATTTGCGTTGACTCCATATGAGATGTCGGGCGTACATCCGTCTGTTTCGTAGCACCGTTTAAATCTTGACCCTAAATGCAAGCCGATCATTCAAAAAAGTTGGCAATCAGCCGCAAAGCACACTGCCGCCGTCGTTGAAGAGGTTTACCGGTTGCTTGATGTCGGGGAAATCAGGGAAGTGACCTACCTTACATGGCTCTTGAATACTGTGGTTGTGAAGAAGCAAAATGGGAGTTGGCGAGTCTGCGTCGATTTCACGGACCTAAACAAAGCCTACCCCAAAGATTGTTTTCCTCTCCCCAGAATAGACCAACTTGTAGATGCTACGGCACGTCATCAGCGTATGAGCTTCTCGATGCCTACAGAGGCCACCATCAAATTGCCATGCATCTGGAGGACCAAGACAAAACTGCATTCCTCACCCCAAGAGGAACCTATTACTATAAGGTTATGCCTTTTGGGCTGAAGAATGCAGAGGCAACTTACCAGAGACTAGTCACCACCATGTTCAAGGAGCAACTCGACCACACTATGGAAGTGTACATTGACGATATGGTGGTCAAGTCCAAGGAAGAGCAGAATCATATAGCCGATATGGAAGAGACATTCGGCATTTTGCGCAAATATGGAATAAAGCTGAACGCTTCCAAATGTGCGTTTGGGATCGGCTCTGGAAAATTCTTGGGTTACATTGTCAACCACCGAGGAATCGAAGCCAACCCAAGGCAAATCACAGCAATCCTAGAGCTCGGCTCCCCTCATTCAGTGAAAGAGGTTCAAAAGTTGATGGGGATGGCCGCCGCACTCAACAGGTTCATCAGTCGGTCCACAGATCGCTGCCGACAATTCTTTCATACACTATGGCAAGGCAAGGCTTTTGAATGGTCCGCCGAATGCAAAGTCGCTTTCAACGGCCTCAAGACCTACCTCCGCTCAGTACCACTCTTGACAACACCTTCAGCTGGTGACCCGCTCATTTTGTATCTGGCAGTTTTCGACCAGGCCGTTAGCGCCGTACTGATAAAAAAAGAGCTGGGGGAGCAGCAGCCAGTGTATTATGTGAGCAAGGCAATGGTTGACGCCGAAACACGCTACCTTTCACTGGAAAAACTCATCTTAGCCCTAGTCATGGCGGTAAGAAAACTGATGCATTACTTCCAGGGGCATAGCATCGGGGTGCTAACAGATTATCCCCTCCGATCAGTACTACGTAGTGCAGAAGCATCAAGACGTGTTTCAAAGTGGGCTATTGAACTTGGCCAGTACGATAGTCAGTTTCTACCTAGAACCTCAATCAAGGGACAGGTGCTTGCCGACTTTGTTGTCGAATTCAATAGGGGTCTGGCCGACTTCAAGTCTGATGAAATTCGATCGAAGTCGAACTGGAGAATTTATGTTGGAGATATTTGGCAGTTGTACTGTGATGGATCATCCAATCAACGGGGCAGCGGAGTCGGAGTTGTAATCATGGCTCCCGATGGCGCAATAATTAAGCAGGCCGGCAAGCTCGGCTTCGAAGCATCAAATAACGAAACTGAATACAAAGCCCTTCTAACTGGTTTGCAGAATGCACATCTTCTTGGTGCTCGGCGTTTGCTTGTATTTTGTGATTCAAAGCTGGTAATCAATCAGCTAAAGGGGGAGTACGTGGCAAGAAACGACCGTATGGCGGCTTACATGAAAACGGCCAACTCCTTGCTGACAAAATTTAACCATCATGAATTGAACCAGATAACACGTGATTAGAACACACATGCAGATGCCCTGGCCTGCCTAGCGTTCGCTATTAACTCAGAGATTAAACAGACCATTGAAGTAGGTTTCATCCCAGAGCCGAGCATCGGCCCTTCGGAGGAAGTCCAGGTCAATGTCATAGAATCTGGATCGAGTTGGATGGATCCCATTACTGCATTCCTGTCTTCCGAACAGCTCCTAGAGGACAAGAAAGAAGTGCACAAGCTGCGAAACAAAGCTCTGCGATACTACTTGGATCCGCAAGGAAGGCTTTATAAAAAATCACTCTCTGGTCCATATTTGGAATGCGTGCATCCAGACAAAGTCGAGGAGCTTCTGACTGAAATACATGAAGGCAGTTGTGGCGCCCATTCTGGCAGGCACTCTTTGGCTCATCGAGCCATGACACAGGGGTATTACTGGCCGACAATGAGAGTCGATGTCGAATGTTACGTGAAAAAGTGTGAACAGTGCCTGAAGTTCTCTCATTTGACTCACCTACCTGCTAAGGAGCTAAGCTCCATAACTAGTCCTTGGTCGTTCGCCCAATGAGGACTTGACATTGTCAGACCACTGCCTCGTGCCCCGGGTAACAAGCAATTTTTTATTGTCGCGACAGGTTATTTTACAAAATGGGTAGAAGCGGAGGCACTAACGCACATCCGAGATACCGACGTGAAGCGCTTTGTTTGGAGAAATATCATAACACGATTCGGCATTCCAAGAGCACTTATCTTAGATAACGGCACCCAGTTCGATTGTGACGTCTATCGAGAGTTGTGCAGCAAGTATGGTATCCGGTCTTACTTTTCCACGCCGGCTTATCCACAAAGCAATGGTCAAGCTGAAGCCTCAAACAAATCCATCTTGGAAGGCATCAAGAAGAGGCTAGAGAAAGGAAAAGGCAAATGGGTCGAAGAATTGCTGAGTGTGTTGTGGGCTCATCGAACTACGCCGAGGTGATCTACTGGGGAAACGCCGTTTGCTCTATGTTTTGGAACCCAAGCAATCATATCCCTAGAGATCGGCCTCCCAACCTTGAAATCGACAATTTTTTATATGGGCCAAAACAACGTGACGCTGGCCTTGGATTTGATTATGATTGAAGAACGAAGAGACCATGCCCTTGCATCCATGGCACGGTATCAACAGCAGCTTGCTAAGTCGTATAATCAACGTGTTCAGCTGCGCCGCTACACACCAGGAGAGTTGGTCCTGAAGAAAGTACTCCCAGCTGCCAGGAAACCGGCTGATGAAAAATTGGGTCCTAACTGGGATGACCCTTATCAGGTCGATTCGATTGTAGGAGTAGGGGCATATCGGCTCAAAGACATGTCTGGAAGGAGTTTGCCACGGCCTTGGAATTCAACGCACTTGCGCAAATTCTATCATTGAACCCGACCTGTGGGGAATGATACTAGCTTTGAATGGCTCACCATGTACATATTCCACTTTTGTAATGCAAAGATTCCTGTTTACATACTGCAAGATCTAGTTCAAAAGTGTTCCGATAAAAGCCTCCGGATTCGGAGCGCCCTTCGTGGATATCACGATTGGCCAAACAAAGTTTCCGAATTCGGAGCCCCATCGGCACATGATGCCTTTGGGCCGATAAAGACTCTGGATTCGAAGCCCCATCGGTGCATGACGCCTTTGGGCCGATAAAGCCTCCGGATTCGGAGCACCCTTCGTGGATATCACGATTGGCCAAACAAAGTCTCTGAATTCGGAGCCCCATCGGCGCATGACATCTTTGGGCCAATAAGACTCCGGATTCGGAGCCCCATCGGCGCATGACGCCTTTGGGCCGATAAAGTCTCCGAATTTGAGCGCCCTTTGTCGATATCACGATTGGCCAAACAAAGTCTCTGAATTCAGAGCCCCATCGGCACATGATGCCTTTGGGCCAATAAGACTCCGGATTCGGAGCCCCATCGGCGCATGATGCCTTTGGGCCGATAAAGTCTCCGAATTCAGAGCGCCCTTCATGGATATCATGATTGGCAAAACAAAGTCTCTGAATTCAGAGCCCCATCGGCGCATGACGCCTTTTGGCCAATAAGACTCCGGATTCTGAGCCCCATCGGCATATGACGCCTTTGGGCCGATAAAGTCTCCGAATTCGGAGCACCCTTCGTGGATATCACGATTGGCCAAACAACGACTCCGGATTCGGAGCGCCCTTCGTGGATATCACGATTGGCCAAATAAACGACTTCGGATTCGGCACGAACTTCGTGCGTGACACTTATAAGCCGAACAAGACTCCGAATTCGGAGCGCCCTTCACGGCGAAGGTTAAAGCATAGAGTCAATGTGGAACAATCCATTAAAATAAGTCGGCAAAAACCATTTGCACATTAAAGCATATAAAACATTCAAAATGAAATGCTTAGTTAACTTGGGGTGGATCAAAAATCAAAACAAATCAAAACATGCAAACATTCGAAATGAAATGCCTACTTAAGCATGTAAAAATTCAAAAATGAAACACAACCATTTAAAATAAAACATTTTATTCAATTAGCCAAATAATTACATAGTTTTGCACGCAATCTGCGATTAAGCATTACAATGTCTATTTTTTTCCGGCTTCTCCCTCGTCGTCACTCTTCTCAAATTTAAAGGCGGAAAATGGGATGTGTTCACGTTGGTATAGCGGCAACGGCCGAATCAACGCCCGCTGCTCGGAGAGCCTCTGCGGCTTGACATGCCTTGATCCAACCGTGCTTCAATCCACGATTCTCACATCAGCAAACTTCCTCGGCGAGCTTTTCCCTAGTCTTCTCTATCCCTACTTTCCAGCCTTCATGGAAGCCCTTCTCATAAGCCCTCTCCTTTGCGGACACTATCGCAAACATGCTCGCTGTATCACGATCGGCAATTGCACTACTGATAAGCCACTAGGTCACCCTTTCTTCCATAACTAGGTTTGCTTGTCCGGCTGGGTGTGTCTGAGCGGCCTTGACCTTCCTTAGCTCGCACTCAGCTGCTTCCGCGCGAGCTTCCAAGTTTAGAATGCGTCATCCTTCTTCTCCATTTCTCGGCGCGCAGCATGAAGGCGCATGCCGATTTCATAGGCGGTGTACAGCCCTTTCACCGCCCCATGAACGCCCTCTCGAAACACCTCGAAGTCAGGTCGACCGACCATCGACTGGTGGACTTCTGGCGGGAAAATCTGTCGTGCAAACTCGACCGCCACGTTCAGGTCCCGGATGATGGAATCCGACTCCGTCATCGGTATGTTTCCAACGAAAACAAAAAGCTCAATCGGCGTGGTGGTCCACTGGCCTCACTTCGCGAACGAGGGGAGCTCCCCCGCTGGCGTTTCTCCTTCCTTGGTGACCTACTTCGTCGATGCGGAGAGTGGCGCCTCTCATGCTCTGCAGATGCCCTACCTCCCGTACGAGGAGGCTCGCCACCTCGATTCATTGATGAGTCTAGCTCTGCCAAAGTCCTGCCCTCTCCTTTACTATTAAAGAAAAGTCTGGTTGACATTCACACTTTTCCAGCCACGAAGGACAAGCAGATTCGAGTTGTTTTATGAAACTCAAATGGAATCTCTCGCCCCTTTTTTAATCACTCAGGAGTGCACCGCACTTCCAAGGAGACCTCATCAATGTGCGCACTCCTGCAACCACCAATATTCAGCATTGTTACAAAAACATGCGACCTCATCAAATACTCCGCATTATTTTCGGTATTCGACATTGCTGATTCATCCCGATCTAGAAGATATATTCGGCTTTCGGAGTTCATACATTGGCTGGGGCAAGGGCAGATTTATTAATCTGATCGACCAAATACCTAAGCCCGATGCCGATTGATTTATGCCACAGCCACTCCACGAACTAACGATATTCGACTTTCGGAGTTCATACATTGGCTGGGGCAAGGGCAGATTTATTAATCTGATCGGCCAAATACCTAAGCTCGATGCCAATCGATTTATGCCACAGCCACTCCACGAACTAACGATATTCGGCTTTCGGAGTTCATGCATTGGTTGGGGTAAGGGCAGATTTATTAATCTGATCAGCCAAATACCTAAGCCAGATCGGCCAAATATCTAAGCCCAATGCCGATCAATTTATGCCACAGCCACTCCATGAACTAATGATATTCGGCTTTCAGAGTTCATGCATTGGCTGGGGCAAGGGCAGATTTATTAATCTAATCAGCCAAACACCTAAGCCAGATCGGCCAAATACCTAAGCCCGATGCCGATCGATTTATGCCACAGCCACTCCATGAACTGAGATACTCGAACTAATGCCATGAACTAATGATATTCGACAAGATCACATTTATCAATCTGATCACATTTATTAACCCTTAGTTATCTGATCGGCAAGTGTACATGAACGTTCATCTACCGCGCAACAGACATCAATAGTTTTACCCAAAATAGCAACAACAAAACAGTATTCTTCATTGATAACAACAATTAAATACAGGAAATAATGCAAGGCAAGGGAAATTTTCATTCATAAAGTGATTACAGCATAGTCATCATTTTATACATGAAGATTACCCCAAGTAAATAGATGTCTACTAAGAAAATAAAACATGTTTACAAAAACATACATTGAAAATACCTAACAAAACTAAAGTGTCTCCCAAATCCATCCTCGGGATCAGACTCAAGCGGCTCAACGTCCACTTGCTCGTATGGAATTGGCATGGCCAATGTCACTCCAGCGGTAGCAAGGGCTTTGAGCCAGCCGTGTTTGAATCCTCGATTCTTGAATTTGGGGACTTTTTCTACATAGTTTTCAAGGGCGGCGCTCTTCTCGGCCTCGAACGCTTCGGAAGCCTCGGAGTCGGCCTTTTCCTTAGCCTTCTTGGACTCTTTCAATTTGGCCTCCAGCTTGGCGAGCGCCTTCTTGGCTAACTTGAGCAATTCCTCGCTCGCATTTGCCCTCTCATCGGCGTCAGATCTGAGCTAGTCAGCAATCTGCGCCCTCTCATTCTTAGCTTTAGCCCCGTGCACTTTCCATTGTGGCTCACACCACCTCGAATTCAACCCTACTCCTCTCACCCTCGACTTCCAATTTCAAATGGCTAATTCTTTCAATGGCGTCATGTTGACGGTGGCCTAATTCGGCTATCCTTCCGACCGTCTGCAAAACAAGGAGTTGGGATCGTCACATAACAAGAAATACAGACTGCAAACCAAACCAAAACAAGGAGTTACATACCAGAAGGGTCGACTGGGCAGCTAACGCTATAGCTACCAAATCCGGCTCTGCTCAAAAGGTTGCCTTGTCAGTCGGCAACGAGACCGATGTAGCCAAGCTCAACGCCACAACTGGATCTTTCAAGGCAGATGAGTCAGAGGAGATCGGCGTGTTTTTGATCTTTGGTTGAACAACAAAAGGAGCAACCACATCTGACTCCTCTAAGCGTGGCCGTTTGTCAACGGGGTTCTCGTCTGAGCCGGTCTTGCTCTCGACGGTAGGTTTTTCACCCCGCTCTTCTGGAATCGGCCGTTCTTCTGGAATCTACTGTTCGGCTTCCTTCTCCGTCTCGGCCACAACAACTTGAGCCGATTTTTCGACAACAATAGGTTCGAAAGATTTAGTCGAGGCAAGTCCAGAACGGATGGCCTCGGCTTTCTATCGGGCGGCCATGCGTTCAACGTTTCTCTTTCGTGCCAATTGAGTCAGACTTTCCCCAGCCATACCTTCAGAAT
This sequence comes from Camellia japonica, assembly GCA_030407325.1. NCBI lineage: Eukaryota > Viridiplantae > Streptophyta > Magnoliopsida > Ericales > Theaceae > Camellia > Camellia japonica. Next base: position 25,790,958 of record JAPPVO010000032.1, read on the forward strand.
AAGCGTCGGGAAGGTCTCCCAAGTTTGTAAAAATATCTTCAAAAGAGACGTCCCCTTGGCCCGAAGTGGACGGAGGGTCAGACGAGTTAAGTCTGGCTTCCTCAAAGGCCGAGTTAAGAGCTTCATCAACCTTCGCCGCCAACTGGTTCGGGTCCTCGGCGATTGGTTCGACTGCTTGCTCTTCTACGTGTTCCGAATCGGATGTTTCTAAACCAATCTGTCTTAAGTTTTTGAAGCTGGGGAAGATAAGGGCTGTAAGATGGTCGTCGCCTCTCGCGATTGGAATGTTGTCTGCCGCTGAAAATGTCGTGCAAGTCGGCTCGTACCGCAGGAGAATGTGGGCCGCCCTCCCTTGTTTTTGAAGGTTTGGACGGCCGACGAATTGTAGCGCGGTTTTAATTTCTGCAAGCACAGCGTCATCGTTTGAAACCGACACTCTCTTTAAGTCGCTGCCTGCATAAACAAAGCGATTAGAAATATATAGAGCCGAATACAGATATGGTAATAACAAAAACAAAAGTGATCTAATTGGCCACCTGGTTCGCCTTTTCGCCTTGGCACGGGGTCTAGGCGATCTTCACCCTCGTCGAATTCTTAATTTCCTCAGACAACGACCATCACATCATCGACATGCTTGCCAGAGCTGGCAAGCATAGTCACTAAGTGATGATCGGTATCCTTGGCTCTAAGAAAGTAGCATCCTAGTCGGCCAGTAGATTTGGCTAGGACATAACAATGCCGAACGGCGGGTATACCTAAATTAATCCTAAGACGCCGGTTTAGCTCTACGATCCCCATTATGATGCGAAAAAAGGGCTGGGAAGGGATTAGACCCCAGTATCGAAGAATGGCTCTCATAAATGGGTGAAGGAGAAAGCAGGCTCCGCCCTCAGCAATTGACAAGAGAGGAAAGACGATAGTGCTCTCATCATCCCTCTCCATATCAGTGGTGCTGTCTACCAAAAGTGACAGATGGACGTCATCGGGGATGGAAAAGTGGCGTCGAAAGCCGGATATTCGGTTCGCTGAAAGGAGGTCCTTCAGGTGTTTTGCCATCCTGGCCAGCCCAAGGACTATGGAAAACTAAAAGCAAAAAAAGAAGTGGGATCAGAAGTGAAGGAGAAGAAAACTTACAGCGAACGAAGGGAAAACGAGAAACAAAAAGTTGCAGAAGCCGCAAAGTGAAGGAGTTGCACTAGGAGGCGAACAAGATATTTTGAGTATTCAAAACATACATTCGAAGAGACAATTTTAAATCACATTAAATGGAGGCAGTGTACGAAGGGGCAGGAAATCGTTATAATGACCAAAAAGCGTGTGCACGTCCTGACACGCATTGGGAAGAGGATTAACCGCCGAATTTTTGACTTTCTACGCTTGAAGCCAAACACGCCGACTAACTGATGCTAGTGGGGTGTTTGGGGGGCAATTGTGGGAGCCGAATTACATTGGATCAATAGGGACGAATGAACGAGTCCAGTCCGGGATATAATATTTATTCGGCTCTGATCCTAGTCAATCGAAGAGCCGAATAAAATAATCGGCATTCCAACTGGTAGAACAACGGCTGAGTCTAAGTATACATCAGAGAAAGGTATGGGCCTGGCCCTAAGGCCCAAAAAGAATAATATAAATACAGGATCATCAGTCAAAGACAGGTATGTGAGAACTAGTGTGCTTAACTTAAGATACAAGCAATCAAGAGAGAAAACAATGACTTATCCGTCAGAGTGCTAATTCCGACACCCCCGACCGAATTGTTCATTCCTTTTCAGGTGACCAGCTGAGGATCACGAGCGTCTCCCAAGATCAGAAGAGTATTTCCAAACCACTTCTCCACAGTTAAAATTAGACTCTAATTACATTTGTTTTTTTTAAATCATTAATAATATCGAAACAAATAATATAATGTAAGAAATATGCCGCTATAGTGGTCTTTACATTTTATGAGTAATAAAATATTTATTTTTGTGTTGTGTTCATTGTGTGTATAATATATATTCAATATGATCTAACAATCCAAATTACTTTAATATCATGCAGCGAATAATAATTTATATATATATATATAATTCGTGCTTCGGATTGGTCGAGTTGTTTGATGTCTTTACCCAAACTCGTCCAAATTTAATTCGGCTTCTGAATTTTTGCCCAAACCTGTACCGAATTCAAAAATATTTTGTTTAAGTACTAAAAAAATTCAAGTTGAGCTCAAGTTGTTCGGATTGAGTCCGCCCAAGTTACACTCCTAAACTTAATTCTTATAATTTGAATAAATTAGAAAAGTTTTTGAGGACATTAGGATTGTGTTTGAATTATGAATTGAGATAAGGATTTGAAAATAAAAAATGAAAAGATGAAGATAACATGAATGAAATATAAGTTAAATAATTTTTTCTATTTTTTCAAATTTCTATTTAAATTTTTTATTCCATATACAAAGTACAAAAAAGGCAAGTAGTGTTTAGTGTGATAAAATCGACACAACGATTTTAACGTGAAAAAATCACAATTGGAGCACCTCCAATTGTGATAAAAAAAAACCACAGGCAACAGCCACAAAACAATCCACTAAGAAGATATAAAAGAATTACATAGGTATACTCTCAATTACCTAACGAATCCACGCCCGAATTGAACCAACCCCTATGTGCCTCTTCTAGCTCCGTCTTTACCTCGAAATTGTCTTGACGATGAGCCACTCCAGAATCCACCAAAGCTTCCAGCTCGAATTCTTCAGAATCCACCGAAGAACAACTCTCTTTTTTGTATAGAATGAACAAACAATCCTTTGATGTATCCTCCTTAAACCATGAGTTGAATACTCAATGAAACATCAAAGAAAACTAGCAAAATAGCCCCAGATAAAAACCCTAATATCCAAGAAGAAGATCTAGAGGCATCACCCTAGATTTGGACTGAAACACGTATTTATAGAAATCTATCCCGTGATCTCCGCTCGAGGGCCAGAATGGCCGCTCGAGCGGACCGACGCTTGAGCGCGGAAAATTCCGCTCGAGTGGGAAAAAACAAAACCTAGTATTTTTGCAAACAATCGAACTTCTGGAGCCAAGCATTCTCTGCTCGAGCGGGGGAATGTCCGCTTGAACAGACAGGCAACTTCGAATGCATTTTTGCATTTTGCTTCGGGGCGCTGTCCCTCGACCCTGCCTGGGCGCTGCCCCGGACCCGCCAACGGGCGCTGCCCCCTAGACCCCCGCGAGCTAACCGAGTAGCTCGATCCCCGTCATAGTTAGCGAAGTGGCAATCTTGAAAGAATTAAACACCACAAACTTCTCTGCAAAGCACAATTCAGGTTGGATTTGCATCTAATAAACTCATAGCCTCACTAAAATAAAAGTGTGAAAACAAGTACAACTGAAAGGAGTTTTGTCAAACGGGATTCCCAAGAATAAAAACCTAACAATCTCCCCCTTTGGCAATGCCATGACAAAACACACCTAACAAATAAAATCCTAAACACCCCAACCCATAACAGCCAACAAAAGCCAACTTCTTTCTCAAGGTCATGATCTGCAAAACAGTTATTCGTGCCACAATCTCCAAAACAACTATTAGTCCCACAAGAGTATATGAAAAAGCAATAAACATATGACAAGATTATCTTGAAGTATGAGATGGAAAACATGAATAGATGTGACTTGGAGATTTTAAGAACATGTAGCATGAATAGATGAAAACTAAGACACATGCACCCGTCACATGACATGAATACATGAAAAACAACTTTCTTCCCCTATTTGTCACGAATTGACAAAGGAAGCTCAATCAACTAAAGCAAGATCATAAACCACACAAGCAATGATATGATGATGTAAACATCAGGAACATGCAAGAAGGAAATAATAAGCAAACAGTGCATAGCAACATGCAAAACAACTATATGCCAAACTCCTTACCAAACCAATTAAAGTGTTCATGCTAACAAACTCTTGCAAAGATAAACCAAACTCCCTCTCACTGAAAGCAACCACAAACACTGAAAATAGTGAACAAGAAGAAAAATGACAAAAAATAATATGGTGGAACAAGAAGGAATTTCAAACATTGAAAATATATCCAAGAAGCACAATTACTTGAAAACACAATGTGCATAGCCTCTAGAAGATTCCTCATAAAAGAAAGTGATGCATTATGTGAAAAGCATAGATCCCATGATAAAAGTGTGTGTGTGACTCTTGGAGTTCGACAAACACTAGATTCAAATCCTAGTAGTGATATGAAAGCTGGACCTCCGACAGGAGAATCTAAGCACAACTAAGGAAAGTCAAACCACTAGGAATTAAGGGGTATTTGTTGAGTAATAGCGGAGGCTCCCCCTCAATCAATGAATCCTTTTTTTTCACATTTTTTTTTTCTTTTGCACATTTTTTTCTTTTGTACATTTTTTTTTGCACTCATTGGTGGCTGACACACTCAAGAGTATGGAAACCGAACCAAAGAAGCATGGATATAATAAGGATAGTCTGGTTGGTGACTCTGAGGTAGCCTTTTCCTCATGGTTGGAGTCTAAAGAACAGAGGGGAAAGCCGTGGAGATGCAAAAAGATGGAAGGTGGTTAAGAGACTAAACATCACCCATGATATGCTAGTATAGGTCAATTCCTCTAGAAAAGCAAAAGATACAATGCCAGAAGTCCATAGAGAAAAATAATCTTTAAGGCGGAAGACTCCAAAATTTGCTAATCCAAGAGTGTGTACAGAATGAGACATACTAATCAAAGAATACACACTCCAAAATGAGTAATGACCATAGAAAGCATACACATATTAACATGTAATGGATATTCTCATCAATTCCAGTATGCACCAAGGACTATTCAAAAAAATTTCAAGCTTGCAAAACCATACTTGAAAAATCTTTTTGTTTATTTTATTTTATTTTTTTTTTTAAACAAAGCAAGATAGAAACTGAACAGGCACACATTAAAAGACTCAAAAAGAAAAAAAAAACACGCAGAAACCCAAAAACTAAAAAGACTAAACAAATTTACACAAGTCAAGTTTCCTCACCCAAACAGCTTTAGAATGAACAAAGTTGTGAGAATGGCGGTTCTTGGGTGGTGTCTTGACGTTGTGGTTCCCTTCCCCTTCCATGCGAACCCATCTTGACATGGTTTCCAATTTCCTATTCCTAGGACTAGGAAAACACAACCTCTGTTCATGCTTGGTCTCAAACATATCAAAATAACGAGGTCTAATATGACCTTTAACCTCATTACCACCAAAGAAGTGTCTCCTACCTCACGAGATGTTGGAATTTCTTCAATCTCTATGAGACACTCTCCCATGCAACTCATAACAATAAGGGCGAATATGACCATGCATACCACAATGATGACAAATAAAAACAGAGTGTACCTTCTTTTCTTTGGCCTTACCAACTCTAGGAAGTTTGAGAAGTCCATCCTCATGATGAATTTTTTTGTTCTCTCTTTCCTTGAGTTCTTGTATCATGAGATGCGGAAGCACTATGTTTTTGCTCTTTCTTACCACCAAACCCAATGCCACTCTTGTTAGAACAAATTTGTTGAGACCCAATGATATTGTCCAAAGTCTTTGATCCTCTATTCCAAAGACCAATGGTAGCCATAGCACACTTGAGTTCTTCCTCTTTCTTGATCATTAGTTCTTCCAAAGCAACTTAAGACATCTCGAGAGTTTCAATCTTTTCTTCATATGTTGCATGGATTTGTTGTAGCTCAGTCCTCTCTGTCTCACAAGTCAAGAGTTTTGCACAAAGAGCTTGTCGATCATTAGAAAATCTAAAGGGCATCATTCCTAGCCTCGGAAATCTCTTTCTTTAATTTGACATTCTCACTTTCACATGCTTTGAGTTTCGTAGTGAGTCTGTTATTCAATTTGGATAAGTTAAGAGATTCCTTATATAACTTTTGATATGCTTGCTGAAGTTCTTCATCTTCACTCCCCGAGGATGCATCATCAGTGGCATTCTCAATCGGGCTCTTCGGATACTCTAATCGTCTATCAGTTTGAGAAACTACCATGAAGGCAAGGAATTGTTTGTGTCCCTCTTCGCCTTGATCTTCGTTGTCACTTTCATCTTTATCAGATTCTGATTCATCATCCCAAGTGATGGTGAGGGCTTTCTTCTTCCTCAAATGAGTGGGGCATTCTTGAGCAAAGTGGCCAAATCCTTGGCATTCATAGCATTGGACTCTTTCAGAGTTCCCTTGTATCTTTCCTTTCTCCTTCTTGGCTATAGAATTAATTTTGAGTTTATATTTGCCTTTGGATTTATGAGTATGAGTAGAGTCCAAAAGATTAGGATTCTTTTTCAAAAAATATTTTTAAAATTGTTTTACAAAAGCATCTGTAATCTTGGAACCTATCTCACAGTCCTCATCAGAATCTACTCCAACTCTATGAGCACTACTAAAAGCAATAGCATCTTTTTGGCTCTAATACCAATTGAAAAATCTAGAAATCCGCTAGATATTGAATTGTGATTATGTATCAATTTTAAGCACTAACACAATCCCAATCAAACAATAAAGACAAATCGACACAACGATTTTAACGTGGAAAAACAACAATTGGAGCACCTCCAATTGTGATAAAAAAAAATCACGGGAAACAGTCACAAAACAATCCACTAAGAAGATATAAAGGAATTACACAGGTATACTCTCAATTATCTAGCGAATCCACACCCGAATTGAACAAACCCCTATATGCCTCTTCCAGCCCCGTCTTTACCTCGGAATTGTCTTCATGATGAGCCACTCCAGAATCCACCAAAGCTTCAGGCTCGAATTCTTCAAAATCCACCAAAGAATAACTCTCTCTTTTATATAGAATGAACAAACAATCCTTTGATGTATCTTCTTTAAACCATGAGTTGAATACTTAAAGAAACATCAAAGAAAACTAACAAAATAGCCCCAGATAAAAACCCTAATATCCAAGAAGAAGATCTGGAGGTATCACCCTAGATTTGGATTGAAACACGTATGTATAGAAATCTGTCCCACGATCTTCGCTCGAGCGCCAGAATGGCCACTCGAGCGGACCGACGCTTGAGCGTGGAAAATTCCGCTCGAGCGGGAAAAAACAGAACCCAATATTTTTGCAGACAATCAAACTTCTGGAACCAAGCATTCTCCGGTCGAGCGAGGGAATGTCCGCTTGAGCAGACAGGCAACTTCGAATGCATTTTTGCATTTTGCTTCGGGGGCGCTGCCCCTCGACCCCGCTTGGGCGCTGCCCCGCACCCGCCAAGGGGCGCTGCCCCCTAGACCCTCGTGAGCTAACCGGGCAGCTCGATCCCCGTCATAGTCAGCGAAGTGGCAATCTTGAAAGAATTAAACACCACAAACTTCTCTACAAAGCACGATTCGGGTTGGATTCGCATATAATAAACTCATAGCTTCACTAAAATAAAAGTGCAAAAACAAGTACAACTGAAAGGAGTTTTGTCAAACAGGATTGCTAAGAATAAAAACCTAATAAGATCTATACATTAAACGATTCAGATCATCAAAATAGGACCTGTGGTGGGCCCCATGGACCCAACAGTACCGTTCAATCCACAAAGTAGACTGGAGAGAATCCTTTTCCCTTATTTACAATGACCAAAAAGTACTTAATATCGAAAAAAGTGTAAATCAAAGTGTTTTGGACACCCTATTCATTATCAGTTCCAATATTTTTTTCTCTCTCTTCACTTTGGATCTTCATATGGAACCCTATTTTCTTGAATCCATCATTCTTGCATTCTATTTCATATTGAAATCAACAATGAACAATAAAGAAGATGTTTTCAAGCAATTTTCTATAAATAAAGTAAGTTTTCATTTGATAGTTATCGTTTTTTGTTGTTTGGTTTATAGAATTGATTCAGAAATTCAGTACTGAATAAATTACGTTTATTCGTAAACTTATTTCTAAACAAAATTCATATTCAGTAGCATGTTTTCGAAATAATGTTCATTGTTAAATATTTTATATCCAAACAAATTGTCTATGTTCGGCTCTATTTTTCTAAACATTTAATTTTCTAACCTCTTCACACTCTAATTTTGAACCGAAAAAAAAAAACTATCTGGTATTATGTTCGGCACTGAGCATCCGAAGAAACTTCACAGATTTGAAATTAAGTATTCAGATATATATATAATTTGTTTAGCACTTAGTATCCTGATGAAAATGGTGCAACCAATTTTCTATTTTTTGGAACTGAGTATTCGAACATATTTCATTTGTTCGGCACTAAATATCTGAATAAACTTCATAGTTTCGGAATTAAGTTTCCGAACATATAGTCGGTGTTAGACTTGAGGTGTAGAAGGTAGAATTTCTAAAGTTTTTTATTTTTTTTTTATTTTAAGGGTTATAATGGGTATTATTTGGGGTGTCTAAACAAATAAATAACTATTTAAATTTTAAATTGGGGTGTTCCAAGTAATGGGGTGCCCAACCTAATTTTGGAGTGCATGTAAAATTACTCTTTTTTAGATAAGCTTTGTGAAAGAAATAGTTATTGAAGCAACACTTAGATACTTGCAATGAAGAAGAGGTTGGTGGTTCAACACAAACGTTTTGAATTATTAACTAATTCTTAGCGTATAATAAGCATTTTGGAAGAAGTATTTCATGAAGGAAAAAAAAAAATCTAACAAGTCTTTTATTTATTTATTTTATAATTGAAAGTTTTGAATTATTAAGTAGATCTTAGAATATAATTGATTAAATTATTGTTTTAAGCATTTTATTAGTTAATAAAACATACTGATTAGAAAGCTAACAAATCATTTGACTTTTAAAATTAACAAATGAAGTGATATGTAATAAAATTAACTTGGTAAAATTGATAGTATTAACTAACATAAGGGATAATAAATAGTCAAAATTTTATTATAAATATTCATGTTATGAACATTGATAAAATGTAAGGGGTAATAAATAATTTTCAAAAATTTGGAAGGGGTCCGCTCCCTACCTTTATAGTTTCGCCCCTGGTCATCCAACAATTACTATTATTTTTGAAAAATGCAACAACTTATAACCAAACCAAACATAACTACAGATTCTATCGATTGTAACTAAAATAATAATAACAGTAAATCATATAACTAATATGTTATAATAAGTTATAATCAAGCTATAAGCAAACATTATAATCAAATATCACATGTGATATAATTAAAATCACTTTGGTCATTAACAAAATAAAATTATACGAGATTATAATTAATATCATAATAAATTATAATTAAAATATAACCAATACCATAATAAGACAAAGGTCATGATTGTGAATATGGTATACACCCAAAAAAACAAAAAAAAACAAAAGATTTATATTATGAAATTTCCCAAATCTTCCTGCTTTGAATATATATCAAACTTCTTACTTTGAATATCTATCAAACGCGAACCAAAATGAATAACAATAACAAGTAAGAATGAATCATACATTTAAAGTTGTTACCACCAAGATATAAAATTTGAAGCAAAGTCAAATTCCCAATTGCCTTTGGAATGAAACCACTGAATTGATTGCCACAAGGCATGGGCCTACTCCCAGAAGAGATTGCAGTCTGGACACCTCTTCCTCCTCCCAACCAAAAAGAGGCCTTCTAAAATTAAGGCACCAATTGTTGCTACTGCCCCTGCAAGCACTTTGCATCTGCAATGTAATTTCCTTATTTAAACTCAACTGATATAACCTTGGAAATTGCTGCTTAAGGCTTGATGTTCCCAGCCAAGCATCCTGCCAGAATTTGATCCTATTCCCATCGCCAATCCGAAGCTCCACATTTTCCAGAAAAAAATTATGCAGCTGAGGATTTGAAATTGACACATCAAGGACTTGTCTCCAGATAATAGAAGCAGAGGCCAAGGCATGCACTGGAGGAAACCATTGGCCCCCTGATATACCGTATTTGGCTGAAATTACAGATTTCCACAAGGTCCCATCTTCGAAGGCATATATCCACCACCACTTAAGAAGCAAACATTCATTTGTTAGTCTGATATCTCTGAGACCAAGACCTCCTTGCTTCTTATTCAACTGCACTTCTTTCCATTTTACCAAATGAATTTTCCTTTTAGAATCATCCCCACCCCACAAAAATCTTGCTTGAATCCTATCAAGCTCCTTGGCAACACATTCGGGTATCTTGAAGAGAGACATATAATAAACAGGTAAGGAAGACAGAACTGATTTGATGAGGGTGACCCTGCCAGCATAGGATAGCATCCTTCGCTTCCACCCCGATAATTTCTTTTTGTACCTATCCACTACTGGCTGCCAAGTTTGCTTTCGACTTGGGTTGGCTCCAAGTGGCAACCCTAGATACTTTAAAGGTAATTTATGGCTCTGGCAATTAAGAATTGTTGCAAACTCCTCAACTAACCCATAATCAACTCCCACTCCACAGATCATGCTTTTATGAAAATTTATCTTCAATCCCGAGACCATTTCAAAGCATCTCAAGATTCGCTTGATAGTCACAATCTCAACCCACTCAGCCTCGCAAAATATGATAGTGTCATCCGCAAACTGAAGATGGGACACATTGACCTCACTAGAACCCACAGCCACCCCTTTTATAATCCTCAATTCCTTAGCTCTTGTCAACAAGAGGTTCAATCCTTCAGCAACAACATTGAACAAGAAAGGAGAAAGGGGATCACCCTGTCTTAACCCTTTTTGCGGACAAAATTCAGTTGTAGGGGAGCCATTAACTAAGATGGAAATTCTGGCAGATTCTATACATTCCTTCATCCATCGAATCCAACGTGAACCAAACCCGAAGTTAGCTAACATCTGTAGCAAACAGTTCCAGTTAACTGTATCAAAAGCTTTTTGAAAGTCCAGTTTGAGAATAATACCCTTCTTCTTTGATTTTTTCCACCAATCCACCACCTCATTAGCTATAAGCACCCCATCTAAAATGTTTCTTCCCCTTACAAAAGCAAATTGAGCCTTATCAATCACAGTGGGTAGGACTTTTTTCATTCTATTAGCCAAAACTTTGGACAGCACTTTATATGGGGAATTTATCAGACTAATGGGTCTGAAATCAAGAAAAGAGGTTGGATTCTCCTTTTTGGGGATAAGGGTAACAAAGGAACAGTTTACCCCATACCCTAGTTTACAGTTGCTAAAAAACTCCATCATAAACTTCATAATGTCACCTTTCAAGAACTTCCACCCTTTTTGAAAAAATAACATGTTAAACCCATCCGGCCCTGGGGCTTTGTTTCCATCACACTCTTTTATTGCAGACCACACTTCTTCTTCTGTAAATTCACACTCCAGAATAGTACCTGTTTGGTTAGCATCAATCTTCTTAAAAACACCTCCAATACTTGGCCTAGACCTCCAATGTTCAGAAAACAGATTTTGGAAGTGGGAGCAAGCTGCTTGTTTGATCTCTGAAGGTTCATCCACCTCAATCCCATTAACCAAAACAGAGGCAATCAGGTTTCTGTTGTGTTTCTTGGTGGCCATAATATGAAAGAAACGAGTATTTCTATCTCCTTTCAACTCCCAGTCCAACCTCGATTTTTGCACCCACATCCACTCCTTTCTCTTGCTAAGCTTCCAGATCAAACCCCTTAACTCCTTTCTTTGACCCTCCTCTATCTCAGTCAGAACCCTCAATTCTGATTGTAAATCCATAGAATGTAACTCGCTTTCAGCATCTTTCAGCTTAGCCTCTACATCACCAAACACTTCCACATTCCATTTTTTCAAAGCTACTTTTAAAATCCTCAGCTTCTCCATAATTATATAATTAGCCCAGCCTTGTACATAAGTCGAAACCCAAACTTTATTTGCTTCAAGAAAGAACTTAGGATGTAGAACCCAGGCATTGATAAACTTAAAGGGCTTTGGGCCCCAGTTCCTGTCGTCTTCCGTCAGCAAAATGGGGCTATGGTCAGAAAAAAGTCTTGGTAACCCCCACACCTTGTATCTGTACCATTCTAGCCACTCAGGGTTAACCAAGAACCTGTCACTTCTACTCCAACTTTGAGAATTGCCCCAAGTATATTGCCTGCCTAACATTGGGATATCCACCAATTCAAGATTGCTAATAAAGTTACTATATTCCTCCATGCCTCTATCCCTCCTCATACACCCTTTTCTTTCACTAATATTTTTTACTTCGTTGAAATCTCCCCCTAAGCACCAAGGATTAGGGAAGATAGATTTCAAATTGGATAGGATGCTCCATAACCTCCTCCTATTCGAGTCTTCATTAGGAGCATATATGTTTCCAATCACACAGTTAATAGAAGAATGCATGATACCTGCCAAAATGATGAAATTTCTGGAGCAGCAACACTCTTGTAGAGAGAAAGTCATAGGATTCCAGATGCACAGAATTCCTCCTGCACTTCCCTCCGCATCCGCTTCCATGTATTCCACCGAATCACTAGGCCACAGAGACCTAACAACATTTCCATCAACATTTGATCTTTTTGTTTCCTGTAGCAGAACCATATCAACGTTTTTCAGCCTCAGAAATTCCTTTACTCTTAGCCTTCTATCAGCCCTTCCCAATCCTCTAACGTTCCAGGAAAGAATCTTCATAGAGATATAGATACACACTGAAGCCTCTCTCCAAGTGCTGATTAAGCACCTGGCATCGCCCCTTTTGCTTTCCTTCTCTCAATATCTTCGACTTCCATCTGGATAACTCGCTCAATAGCTTCTTCTTCATGCCCATTCATTACCAGACCCAGAGTCTTACCCAGCTGCACCGTAGCTTTTGCTTCATTTCTGATTCTGTCCGAAGCTTCTGCGTCCTTGCTGCTTCTGTCCGAAGCTTCTGCTTCATTTCTGATTCTGTCTGTAGCTTCTGCGTCCTTTGTAAAGTTGTCCGTAGCTTCTGCATTCTTGCTGATTCTGTTTTGCTTTCGTAAGGCTGTGGTGATGGATAAAGATGAAGAAGAGGCCTTTGCAGCTGCTCGAACCAGGGCACCTCGTTGGAACCCATCCCTAAATGATATTCCTTTATGTCCCTTTCTTCTCTAGTATTTTCCCGACCCCCTACTTTCATTGAGCTGGGCCTCTGCTTTACTAGTCCAAACATAAGCACCGGGTTGATATATTTCTCTTTCTTCCTCACTTGGGCTGGATTCATCATCAATGTTATCAGAAGCCTCACCTTCTTCATTTTGGTTAACCTCCTTAACAGAGCTGGTCTTAGATTTATCAGGCCTCAGAGGATACCCATCAAATTGGGCTTGATTCAATACAACTTCCAAAGATATATCAGGCCTATTAAGGTCTCCTAAACTTAAACTTCTTATAAGCCCATTAGATGTCTCCACCACCTGACTTTCTCGTCTTTCACCCCTGTCAACCTCCCTTTCTGATGATGTATGCACGCGGACATTGGGTGCTGGGCAAACAGCATCATGATTGCGAGTTCCCATCTCCACGCCTGTCTCGTTAACCATGGATACAGAGTCTGAAGTGCACATGTGCTTGTGTCCTGTTCCCACCATCTTCACCTTAGACTTCTTACTGTGTGCCATGTAATGACTTCTTTCCACATTAGCTTCAATATTTCCCACGTCATCACCTTCACTCCTGTTTGCATGATGAGTTACAGAGCAGTGTTCACCCCCTTCCATGGATGTTGTTAATATTTCCCCAGCTTCAACTACACGAACAGGACAGTATCTACCATCTCTTTCCAGAATAACCACTTGATCAATATGTTCCAGATGGGATGTACATATTCTGATGCTCCCACACTTCAGAGACTTCATACTTGATACATTATGATCAAAGCTTATGATGGTTAACAAAGCCTTGGTGTTGTCTTCAGGAGATTAAAGCTGCATGATGAGCTTCTATTTTGGATGGTGTCTATGTTAACATTTGGTGTGTAGTCGTTGGTCTCTCACCAACTTAGGGGTGCTAGCAAATGATAGGGTGAGCTTGGTGGTGCCAACCTAGTTGGGATCATTTAGCGCACTGTGATGCTTTTGCACTTCCCTTTCCTTTATTGATGTAATTTTCTTGTACCTTGTACTTGTTTTTTCATCAATAAAGTTTCTTTTTCCGATCAAAAAGATAATGATAAGAATTTGAGCTTTCTGCGTTCACCCAACCCAGAGTTGCTGGAATTTGGCCATCAAACTCATTCCTGGAAAGACGGAGAAATTCAAGTTTCGGAAGAAAAACACACAAGTCCTCCGGAAGACTACCAGACAACATATTATATATGAACTCCATCCATTGAAGTGATGAGATGTTGAAGAAGGTTGGCGGTATAGACCCCGACAAATTATTATATGCCATGCTCAACGTCTTTAGTTTAGGAAGATGGCCGATCTCTTCCGGAACTCTTCCCTCTAGAAAATTGGACGTTAAATTGAGAGACTCTAATGTTGATATGTTGCCAATGGAAGGTGGAACTGAACCTGTGAAAATGTTGTTTGCGAGATGCAAGTATTGAAGATTGGGTAAGTTTCCAAACCATGACGGAACACCTCCACCGAAGTTGTTGTCACCAAAGTCGACTGCATTTAGGTGATGCAATCGACCCATCTCACCGGAAAGATGACCATGGAAACTTGGAAAGTGTTGTTGGCAATGTTGAAGTAGGATAGAAATGAGAGGTTTCCTATGTGGGGTGGGATGGTGCCTCCCAAAACCATGTGTGCGAGATTCAAGGCTGTCACTCTGAGGTGGCGCTTGCCGCAATAGACACCAATCCAGTCGTAGACTGAGGTGGCTGAGGACCAGTTATTTGCCAATATGTGGTGAGGATTGTCGAAAGTCATATGGGATTTGAAGGCTAAAAGAGCAGATTGATCAGTGCTGGAGTTGGGAACATTCATAGCCAAACAGGCCAAGAAACAGTACTGTGCCAAGGACACTAGTACTACTACTAGTGCAGTTAACCAAGTTTTCTCCATGAAGGCTGAGTGGGATGTGATGTATAACTTGATATATGGACACTAGTACTGTGCCAAGGACACTAGTACTACTACTAGTACTGATTCAGTGTGTTTGGTTTAAGTTTTTCAAAAATTGAATTTTTTGATTTTCGTATTTTTTTATTTTTAGTGAATATTTTTTAAATTTTAAAATTTTTTTTTACTTTTTTAGATGCACCTTAGTTAGATGTGTATAAAAAGTAAAAAATTTGTGAAAAAATATTTTATAAAATTAATAAATACATAAAAATATAAAAAATGTACTGAATTCTTGTATTGTTTGTATTTTTGGTATTTAGTGAATTTTTAAAAGATTTTTTTTACAATTTTTTTACTTTTAGGTGTATTTATGTTAGGTGTGTCTAAAAAGTTAAAAAAATGTTTAAAATATTTAAAAAAATCAGTAAAAATAAAAAAACACGAAAAATAAGAATGTAGAATTTTCTGAAAAGTATTTTTTGAAAAATAAAAACAAGCCAGCTGTGGGAAATAAAACAACAAAGAGAAAAGTGCTATTAAAATAAGGACTTTTCTTAGGTGTGCCTTGCATATGGTATGCAAGGCACTTACACCCTTCTATTTTGCATTTACACATTTGTATGTATTGAGTTATATCAAAATATTTGAAAACTTAGCAGGTCACTTTCCAAGGTAAATTAATAAAATTATATATTATATGAGTAAAGGTGTAAATGGTCACAAAAAATGTATAAGTTTTCACAAAAGGCGTATATTTTCACGAAAGACGTAAGAAATTTCAGAAAAAGACGTAACTGATTTCTGAAAACTTACGTTTTTTGTGAAAACTTACGTCTTTTGTGAAAACTTACACCTTTTCTGAAAACTTACGCCTTCTGTGAAATTATTTACACCTTTTATGAACACTTACTCCTTTTGTGAGTTGACTTACCAAAGGTGTAAACAAACGAAAACTTACACATTTTGCTTAAGCTTACACATTTTCGTGAAAATACTTACACCATTTTCGAAAAGTTACTCCTTTTGTGTAAGAATTTTTGTCATAAGATTTATACTTTTTCTTCAACTTACACCTTTTGTGAAAGCCCCACTTAAAACTTTTTCGGAAGTCACTTATACCTTTTGTGAAAAAAAAAATCATCAAATTTACACCTTTTGCCTAAGCTTACACCTTTTCGTGGAAGTACTTATATTTTTTCTGAAAAGTTACTCTTTTTGTGTAAGAATTTTTGGCATAACATTTATATTTTTTCTTCGAACTTACACCTTTTGTGAAAACCCAACTTAAAGCTTTTGTGATCAGAAGTCACTTATACTTTTTGTGAAAAAAAAAAAAATCATCAAATTTATACCTTTTCGTGGAAGTGCTTATATTTTTTTTGAAAAGTTACTCCTTTTGGTGTAAGAATTTTTGCCATAACATTTATACTTTTTCTTCGAACTCACACCTTTTGTGAAGGCCCAACTTAAAGCTTTTGTGATCGGAAGTCACTTATACCTTTTGTGAAAAAAAAAAAATCATCAAATTTACACCTTTTGCTTACACCTTTTCGTGGAAGTGCTTATATTTTTTTTGAAAAGTTACTCCTTTTGTGTAAGAATTTTTGGCATAACATTTATACTTTTTCTTCAAACTTACATCTTTTGTGAAAGAGAATATAAGCACGAAAGTATAAATGTTATGCCAAAAATTGTTACACAAAAGGAGTAACTTTTAAGAAAAAATATAAGCACTTCCCCGAAAAGGTGTAAATTTGATGAATTTTTTTTTCACGAAAGGTAGAAGTGACTTCTGATCACAAAAGCTTTAAGTTGGGCTTTCACAAAAGGTGTAAGTGCGAAGAAAAAGTATAAATGTTATGCCAAAAATTCTTACACAAAAGGAGTAACTTTTCAAAAATGGTATAAGTATTTTCACGAAAATGTGTAAGCTTAAACAAAAGGTGTAAATTTGATGAATCTTTTTTTTCACAAAAGGTATAACTGACTTCCAACGAAGCTTTAAGTTGGGCTCTCACAAAAGGTGTAAGTTGGAAAAAAAAGTATAAATGTTATGCCAAAAATTCTTACACAAAAGGCGTAACTTTTCAAAAATGGTGTAAGCATTTTCACGAAAAGGTGTAAGCTTAAGCAAAAGGTGTAAATTTGATGAATTTTTTTTTTTCACAAAAGGTATAACTGACTTCCGACGAAGATTTAAGTTGGGCTCTCACAAAAGGTGTAAGTTGGAAAAAAAGTATAAATGTTATGCCAAAAATTCTTACACAAAATAAGTAACTTTTCAAAAATGGTGTAAGCATTTTCACGAAAAGATGTAAGCTTAAGCAAAAGGTATAAATTTAGTGAATTTTTTTTTTCACAAAAGGTATAAGTGACTTCCGACGAGGCTTTAAGTTGGGCTCTCACAAAAGGTGTAAGTTGGAAGAAAAAGTATAAATGTTATGCCAAAAATTCTTACACAAAAGGAGTAACTTTTCAAAAATGGTGTAAGTATTTTCACGAAAAGTATGAAGGAGTAACATTTCAAAGTGTTCATAACCACAAAAGGAGTAATGAAGGGTTCATTTCAAAATGTTCGTAAACACAGAAGGAGTAACATATGTTCATTTCGAAGTATTCGTAGTAAACACAAAAGGAGTAACATTTCGAAGTGTTCATAAACAAATTGGGACAACCACAGAACAAATCAAAGGGTTCGTGACCCCCGCTGACTACCCAAGCGTCGGTGGCCTCCGGTGCTCACAGCCTTCTAAGATCGGCACTTCCACGGGCACCGCCGCCGCAAATGAAAGGTTTTTTTCTCTCTGGCTATCGATCTTGGTCTCTCTGTGTCGATGTCGGCCTATTCTCCGTCGATGTCGGTCTCTCTCTGTCGATCCCTGTTTATCTCGGTCTGTCTCCAGCGATCTTGGTCTGTCTGTGTCCATGTGGGTCTCTTCTCTGTCGATCTCTGTCGATTTCGGTCCCTCTGTCGATCTTAGAGTGGCTGCTCTGTCGATCATTGTCCATGTAGGTCTCTATGTCTGTTGATCTCAGTCTATCTCTCTCTCTCTCTCTCTCTCTCTCTCTCTCTCTCTCTCTCTGTTGCTCTATATTAAAAACGGTTCTCTTTTACATTGACATACTTGGTTGGATTTGGACTTGGAGTCGCTATTCCAAGCCCTCCCAGACTCGTCTTCTCTGAAACGGAGTTCTACTAAGAGAAAGGCTAAGCCCTCCGAAACACCCTTCTCTCTGACATTGCGATTATCTGAACAAGACAAATACAGTGTGATTGGATTTTAGGAACTTGCAGGCTTTGTGGGGAAAAAACGGAACTTAGACGTTTTGCGAAGTTACTTACATCTCTTTGTGGCATAAGATTTATACTTTTCCTTCGAACTTACAACGTTTGTGAAAGCCCAACTTAAAGCTTCGTCGGAAGTCAGTTATACCTTTTGTGAAGAAAAAAAATTCATCAAATTTACACCTTTTGCTTAAACTTACACCTTTTCGCGAAAATACTTACACCATTTTTGAAAAGTTACTCCTTTTGTGTAAGAATTTTTGGCATAACATTTGTACTTTTTCTTCGCACTTACACCTTTTGTGAGAGCCTAACTTAAAGCTTTTGTGATCGGAAGTCACTCATACCTTTTGTGAAAAAAAAAATTCATCAAATTTACACATTTTGCTTAAGCTTACACCTTTTCGTGGAAGTGCTTACACCATTTTCGAAAAGTTACTCCTTTTGTGTAAGAATTTTTGGCATAACATTTATACTTTTTCTTCCAACTTACACCTTTTGTGAAAGCCCAACTTAAAGCTTCGTCGGAAGTCAGTTATAACTTTTGTGAAAAAAAAAATCATCAAATTTACACCTTTTGCTTAAGCTTACACCTTTTCATGAAAATACTTACACCATTTTTGAAAAGTTACTCCTTTTGTGTAAGAATTTTTGGCATAACATTTATACTTTTTCTTCGCACTTACACCTTTTGTGAAAGCCCAACTTAAAGCTTTTGTGATCGGAAGTCACTTATACCTTTTGTGAAAAAAAAAATTCATCAAATTTACACCTTTTGCTTAAGCTTACACCTTTTCGTGAAAATACTTACACCATTTTTGAAAAGTTACTCCTTTTGCGTAAGAAATTTTGGCATAACATTTATACTTTTTCTTCTAACTTACACCTTTTGTGAGAACCCAACTTAAAGCTTCGTCGGAAGTCACTTATACCTTTTGTGAAAAAAAAAATTCATCAAATTTACACATTTTGCTTAAGCTTACACCTTTTCTTGAAAATACTTACACCATTTTTGAAAAGTTACTCCATTTGTGTAAGAATTTTTGGCATAACATTTATACTTTTTCGCTTATATACTCTTTCACAAAAGGTGCAAGTTTGAAGAAAAAGTATAAATGTTATGCCAAAAATTCTTACACAAAAGGAGTAACTTTTCAAAAACAATATAAGCACTTCCACGAAAAGGTATAAGCTTAAGCAAAAGGTGTAAATTTGATGAATTTATTTTTTCACAAAAGGTATAAGTGACTTCCGAAAAATCTTTAAGTTGGGCTGCCACAAAAGGTGTAAGTTCGAAGAAAAAGTATAAATGTTATGCCAAAAATTCTTACACAAAAGGAGTAACTTTTCAAACAAAATATAAGCACTTCCACGAAAAGGTATAAGCTTAAGCAAAAGGTGTAAATTTGATGAATTTATTTTTTCACAAAAGGTATAAGTGACTTCCGAAAAAGCTTTAAGTTGGGCTTCCACAAAATGTGTAAATTTGATTAATTTTTGGCATAACATTTATACTTTTTCGCTTATATACTCTTTCACAAAAGGTGTAAGTTTGAAGAAAAAGTATAAATGTTATCCCAAAAATTCTTACACAAAAGAAGTAACTTTTCAAAAATGGTGTAAGTATTTTCACGAAAAGGTGTAAGTTTATGCAAAAGGTGTAAATTTGATTAATTTTTTTTTTCACAAAAGGTATAAGTGACTTCCGAAAAAGCTTTAAGTTGGGCTTTCACAAAAGGTGTAAGTTGGAAGAAAAAGTATAAATGTTATGCCAAAAATTCTTACACAAAAGGAGTAAATTTTCAAAAATGGTGTAAGTATTTTCACGAAAAGGTGTAAGCCTAAGCAAAAGGTGTAAATTCGATGAATTTTTTTTTCCCACAAAAGGTATAAGTGACTTTCGAAAAAGCTTTCAGTGAGTAACATTTCAAAGTGTTCATAACCACAAAAGGAGTAACATTTCAAAGGGTTCATTTCGAAGTGTTCGTAAACACAAAAGGAGTAACATTTGAAAGTGTTCATAAACAAATTGGGACAACCACTGAACAAATCAAAGGGTTCGTGACCCCCGCTGACCACCCAAGCGTCGGTGGTCTCCGGTGCTCACTGTCGTCTGACATCGGCACCTCCACGGCTACCGCCGCCGCAAATCAAAGGTTTTTTTTCTCTCTGGCTATCGATCTTGGTCTCTCTGTGTCGATGTCGGCCTATTCTCTGTCGATGTCGGTCTCTCTCTGTCGATCCCTCTCTATCTCGGTCTGTCTCCAGCGATCTTGGTCTGTTTGTGTCCATGTGGGTCTCTTCTCTGTCGATCTCTGTCGATTTCGGTCCCTCTGTCCATCTCGGAGTGGCTGTCTCTGTCGATCACTGTCCATCTAGGTCTCTATGTCTGTTGATCTCAGTCTCTCTCTCTCTCTCTCTCTCTCTCTCTCTCTCTCTCTCTGTCCGTTGCTCTATATTAAAAACGGTTCTCTTTTACATTGACATACTTGGTTGGATTTGGACTTCGAGTCGCTATTCCAAGCCCTCCCAGACTCGTCGTCTCTGAAACGGAGTTCTATTGAGAGAAAGGCCAAGCCCTCCGAAACGCCCTTCTCTCTCACATTGCCATTATTTGAACAAGACAAATACAGTGTGATTGGATTTTAGGAACTTCCAGGTTTTGGGGGGAAAAAACGGAACTTACACGTTTTGCGAAGTTACTCACATCTCTTGTGAAAAAACTTACACTATTTGTGAAAGGTTACATATTTGTGAAATAATTTATTTTATAAAATTTAGACCTTTTCGTTCAAATACTTAAACCTTTTGGGAGAAGTTACTACTTTATTAAAAATCATGTCTATTAAAAAATTTACACGTTTTATTGGAACTTACACTTTTTTTGAGAACAGAACTTACACATTTTTTGAAATAAGTTACATCTTTTCGTGTCCGGATCCTCTGCCATACTTTCCTGCCATGCCTCAAAACGATGTCGTTTTGGGGGTTTTTTTTTTTTTTTCCCTTTCTTCTTCGTCTGTTGCTGTTCACCCTCTTTCTCACTTCATCACTTTCACTTCACAATGAGCCAAAACACACCACAGAACTTTAATCAAAACCAGTCACTGTAACCTTAACCCAAAAAAAAAAAAACAAAACAAAACAAAAAAAGAGAAGACTTTTAATTGAGAAGACTTTGGAGGACTTGATTAATGGAGTACAGAAACGAGCCTAAGAAAGAGAAGACTTGTCGGAGGCCGATCTCTTCACGGCAATGCCGATCGGAACAGATCTGAGACCATTGGAGCAGATCGGAGGAAGTTCGAACATCCTGAACAACTTCGAAACAACCGTGGAGGAAGAGAGAGAGAGGTTTTGATTTGTATGCACCATGTATATCACATATAAATATATATATACACGATCTCAAATCTAAGGTGATCGATGCACGCGGTGCGGAGGTCGTGTACTGAAGATTTCGTCAATGGAGAAGCCATGGACTGCAGCTTCAACAATGGCGTTTTTTATTTTTAACAGCGAAACTTCTCCATATTTTCCTATTTTTCAATTCCGATCCCAAAATCGCCTTCGAAGAAGCGAGGATTTGTAAAGCAAAACAAAAAACTCAAGAAGGAGAACGGATAAACACTCCCATATTTCTTATCGTGTAACCCCAATCGATCACTGGTAGGTTTTCTTCGACATTCTCCATCCAAATCTTGGTTTTTATCGATCAATTTAAAATGGGTTATCTTAGTTTTGATCTTATATTGAATGGGTTTTGATTAATCTCCAATCGTTCTCAAATCTTGATTGAATCTTGAACTGGGTTCGATTTTCTGGTCACTTTTGTTGTTTTTTTTAGGGGAGTGTGAAAAATTGATCCATGGGGGCATTGTTTAAATTGAAGAGGGTTTGATTAGTTGGTCCTTGTGGTTAGTTTATCTGCATTTGTTGATGTATCTTGATAGTGGTATAGAAAAGGATCGGCTTGTGAACATGCCCAGCTCATTTCCGAGTGTTCTCAGGCCATTATTGGCTCTACCCTTTGAACAAAAACTGTTCTCATTTTGTGTCCAGAGAGTTCTTCTTCTTCTTCCCCTTCCTGGTTCTATTTTGTTTTTTTTTTTTTGAAATTTTGCCCCAAAACGACGTTGTTTTGGGGCATGGCAGGAAAGTATGGCAGGGGATCCGGACTCCATCTTTTCTGAACATGCTTACACCTTTTATGGAAATCTAAATTATATTTTCCTAAAATTTAAACCTTCAATGGGAAGTTACACCATTTGTGACATAACTTCCATGTTTTGTGAAAATTACATACATGTTTTTGGAAATATACACCTTTCATGGAAGGAATATTTGAATAAAATTTATACCTTTTGTTAAAAACATAAATCTTTTCTGAATGATTACACCTTTTTGTGGGAATACTTACACCGTTTCTGAATGGTTACTGCTTTTGTGAATAACTTTTTTCATAAAATTTACACTTTTTATGGGATATTACACCTTTTCTGCCTGCAAAACTTAAACCTTTTAAAAAATTTACACCTTCTATGGAAAATATATTTTCATCAAGTTTACACCTTATTTTAAAAGCTTACACCTCTTCTAAAAAGGTACTCCTTTTATGAACAAACATGTTTAAAAAGATTTACACCTTTTAAATTGGAGTTACATCTCTGGTGAAGACGGTTAGACCTTTTTTGAAAATTTACACGTTTTATGGAAAATAAGCTTTTGATAAAGTTTGTTAAAAGAAATTATTTGACAAAAGGTATAACCTTTTCAAATATGGTGTATGTTTTTCCCAAGAAGGTGTAAATGACCATAGAAAAGATGTAAGTTTTGTTTTTCACTAAAGGTGTAACTTGAAATAGTAAGTGTAAATTTTATGAAAAAGGTTTTTTCACAAAATGTGTAATTTTTCAAGAAGTTGTAAATATTTCCGAGAGAAGGTGTAAATTTTTAGGAAAGGTGTAAAATTTAGGAATAGTTGTAAACTTTGTGAGTTTTTACAAAAGGTATAAGTTCCCAAAGAAGACGAATCATCGAAGCTGAATGTTTCGTTTTTACAAAAGATATAAGTTCCCAAAGAAGACCAATCCCAATCAAGCTGAATGTTTCATTTTTAGAAAAGATATAAGTTCCAAGGTGTAACTTTTATTAAGAAAATTAATTTAAAGATATAAGTTCCAAGGTGTAACTTTTATGAAGAAAATTAATTTATAAATGATGTCAGTTTTCATTAAAAGGTGTAAGTTGTCAGAACAAATACTATAAAATTTTCAAAAATGCCGAAGTGCTCAGAAGAGGTGTAAGTTTCGTCGGCCCGTCCGTCTCTCTTACATCTCGGACCTCTATCTTTGTTTGTATTTCTCTCTCCCCGTCTCTCCGTTGTTCCATTTCCCCGTAGCTGTAGGGTTTTACAGAGAAAAATATTTGAGGGCCGAGCTTAAGTTCTTGGGAAGGCTAGCCATGGAAGTGGATGCATAAGTTGATTTTTGTCGATGGAGCACAACCGGAAGGGTTAATCAAGCACCACCGTCGGTTCGTCTGATCCGGTTGGTATTTCCTTTATTTTGTGCTGGTACATTATCTGTCTCCTTGTTTGTCTTCTATCATTCGCATATACCTTCACACCCAACCCGAAATCGACCCAATAGGAACTGTTCTGTACTACATTTTCGTATTTTGTGCTATTCGAATAGGAACTCTTCCCTCTGCTAACCGAAATGGACCCAATAGGAACTGTTCTGTACTCGATTTTTGTATTTTCTTCCTTTCGAATAGGAAGTCTTCCCTCTGCTATCAGTGCTGCAAGTTGAACATAGGTATCATAGTAGTTAGCAACAAGCATAAAAGGTGTTCTGCATTTACACGGCGAACTTGTTAGGTTAGGTTATATATAACGAAAGAAGACTTTAAAAAAAATTTGTGTAATGTTGGCACGGGAAAAACAAATTTTTTTTTTTCGAGTAGCCAAAAAAGCAAAAATAAGAAACTCGATAAACAAACAATGACTAATCTTGTTTCCGCAACGGGTAGCACACTCGGTTGAATTCTGCTTCCAATTCTGTAGTACTCGGTGATTTTATATTGCCGGAACTTATGTTTAGAAACAATCTGTGTTACACGGACTCTTCAAAATAGATCAAATACCTGTGTCGGACACCTGAGAGTCGGACAAGGGTATGGGATATGTGTCGGATACTTTTCAACGGACACTTCTTACATAATTGTATATAACACAATTATTATCTCTGCAAATTATTGTGAAATTACTATAAATGTGATTTTGACACCAGCAGCCCATGTACTTTTGTGTTTGTGTTATTTGTTTTGCACAAATTTTGAATGGCCTCACTTTGCAACATCAATTTCGAACTTTTGTTTCAATTACGTCCATCTGATTACAACTCTTCACTGTTTTGTATCAGAAAATATGCATCTACGTGGCAACTGTACTTTTTTTTGTAGTCAACTTATAACTTTACTGAACTTACATAATCTCAATCAATTGACATTACAATCTTTGTTTTAAAAATCACAAACGGCATTAGCAATTTGACCGAAAATGTCCAGGAAATTTGAAATGGACTGTCAGAATTTAGGCAGTTTAAAGTGCATCGATCCAAATTAGACAACGGACAAAATGTGTACACCACCCCTGTAATATTCCCTTCAATCTAATTTGTATGATTTGCTCTTTCATAAGTGTAACGCCCTCAAAATTAAACCCATTAAACATAAAACAAGGCATGCATTATTAAAAGAAAAACATTATATTATTTAAATCATCAGAGTAACATGAAATAAAACATCAAAATAAATGCCCTACGGGCTTACATCTTGCCAAGCCAACACTTGGACACAAATTCATGAGTTCTAACTCAAACAAATAAAGCCCTAGGCTTGAATGTTTACATTATTCAAATAAAACGACTAAAACAAATAAAACAAGTCTTCAAGTCCAAATCCTCACAAGCTAAGTCTTTGGAGGTAGTGAACCGCCTGAACCTGAAAATAAAGTTCCCATATAGGGTGAGCCACAGCCCAGTAAAGAAATACTAAACAAGCATAAGAATTAACTAAAGCAGTAGCAGCTGATACATGGTTAACACAAAATAATCCATTTACAATTTCATGACACAAATGTCTACATTGCCTATGACACTTTGTCTATGGCATAATTCACCTTCCAATTATGGCTCAGAACCTGACCCAAATAACTCAACGGGGATTTCATCTCTTATTAACAATCTTTCCAATTCAACAGGGATAACAAATCAAGTTAAACCTCTCATATAGCATAACAAATACACAAGTTAGTATTGCATCAATCACAATCAAATTCACTTCCATACTTCCCAACTGATACACATTTTGGTGATGTATCATATCAAATAGATAAGCATATGAGCTGTATCTTTGCTATAGGCGCGCATATAAGCAGCAACCCTGGGTTCATCACCTATCTTCCCATAATCATTAACCGGTTTAGAGGTACATCCCCCATCTTCCCCTAAACCGTGGAGTACATCACCTATCTCCTCCCATACACAAGTAAGGCATATAAACATAAAGTCATATACACAATCCATCAATACATAACTTTTAACGTATTATTCCAACCTTTATACTCAACAACTTAATCAAGTGATTAATTTCAATTTTGCCTAATCCACATGCAATGTCTACAACAATCATGACTATCCTCCACCGATAGCCCAAAACAGTTATTTCTAAGCAAGAAATAAATACACAACACATGTAATTTCAATGGGTGGTTAAATTATCCAACTACATCATTCAGTCTCATAATCCCCCAATTTCATGAATTAAACCCAATTCCACATTTTTCCCAAATTAATTATACAAATTAATCTATGTCAAACCCTAGGGTTTCTCCCAAATTTACCAAACTACCCCCACATACCAAAATACCAATACTTAGGATTAAAACGTATAAATGGAGTAGGAAATCCCTACCTCGAAGCAAAGAACCCAAAAGAAGAAGACGGAGATGATAGCCCAACTCCAAAGTGCTCCAAATCCAAGTTTGTTCAGATTAAATGAAAGCCCTCACTCTCCTCTATCTTTTTTGTAAAGCAACTAGGGTAAAAACACACCCTAACAAGATCAAACCTAGGAGAAAAGGTGTTTAGAGAAGAAGAAAGGTCGGACTTTAGGGTTTTTGGATCAAAAGGGGCTGAAAAACTGTTTTAAAACACGAAATCACGATTTTATACTCAGCATCTCCGCTCGAGCGGACAAAACCCCGCTCGAGCGCACACTCACAGACTCCCGCTCGAGCGTCCAACCCTGCACAAGAAATACTGGATGGGTGTTTTTCCCGCTCGAGCGCCATAACCCCCGCTCGAGCGGACAAGCTAAAATCTGGGCAACTAGTTTTGGTTCCTAAGCTCAACCAACCTGTTCCAAACCCGCCCAACACATCCTATAACTCCAAAGCTAAGGAATTAAAAGACGACAACAACAATAACACAACAATGGAGTCTAAGGAACATAAGTCCGGATACAATAATCAAATGGGAAAAGACCGGGGTTGCTATAACCTCCCCCCCTTAAAAGAATTTCGTCCCCGAAATTAAGCATAAGTTTGTAAAAACAAGTTTTTCTCAATTCCCAATGATATCATAAAGCAATAAACAACAACTTGACCCAAAACTGGTCACTTCATCTCTAATCAAGAGGCATCTCACAATATGTATAAATCAACATATATTTCAACCTGCATCAATATTATGCATTATTCCTTTCAATGTTAACAATTTCCATATCATATTCAATTTCATGATATAAACAACACATTCAACATATAAATGTTATATTCTACTTCCATTATGAGGCAAGTTTCAAAATGTTAAATGTTTTCCAACTTAAGACATATATAAAGCTCTTAAGTTCAACTATAATACATAATCTAAATACAAGATTACAATCAATAAACATGGATGGTCCACAATTTTATAACACATTCAATATTAATGATGCCCTTACATTTTCAACACATTTAACATGTATAATGCTAAATAGATTCCCATTTTCAAGGCAAAACCCCAAAGTACTACCACAAACCATAACATGTACAATGTCACCCAGTTCAACAATACACCAGAAGATATAACGTATGCTCAAATACCCATTAATGGATCCAGGGATTCCTGTCGGATCCAAAATTCACTCACCCCAGTGGTTCTTCCAACCCCAACATAAATTCATAACACCTTAACTAATGGCAAGGTCCGATTACGGAAGACCCATTAACAATGATAATAGTAAAACACATACTATCACTACCACGTTCTGAAACATCCACTACCACCTCGACTACCAACCACACTCAACTAGTGTTTAGCACTAAATACCCAACAAGGGAAACGCGAAAATATTCGCACATAAGGCTTCTAGTTAGCTTCCACAAAACAAGTATATGTAACAAAGTGCTGGTAAGGAACAATATACGACACATTACCACCCCAAAATTGTAATGTCCAGCCAACATCGCACAGCAAACAACAAATAACTTAGGCTAGGCTGGGTCTAACTCCCCACAAATTATTGGATTTATACAGCCACCACCAAAACATGACACTTACAACTGGCCATAGTCAAGCTCAAAGATTCCTCTCAGATTATTTTAGTTTACAAAGGGTACCCAATGAACCCCAAGTGAAACACACAAAGCCAATCCACAACACCCGCCAAACCCATGGTGATGACGCGATGCTCACCACAACACTTTCAAAGAAGACTCCCAAACACTAGAAATTTCCCAACAACGCACGACCTAAAGGATAACATTGCACCCCCTCGTGTCTTACACCACACAAATACGAACCGAACTAGTCAAAATGATTCGAATAGGGTGGCCCACTTACTCTTCACAACCTTACCACCTCACCTGTGTTGTCACCATCCGAACTGAGCGCCGGACACTCGTGCCGAAGTGACCTAGCCTACCAAACCTCCAACCTCTCGGTTTCAGTCAAAAACCAAACCAAAACCTTACCAAGGAATTTTCTGGAATTTCTATGATTAATTTCCTTCTATTCATCAACTAAACAGCATATACTAACCACATACTATCATGCATCGCATGGTGCAAAACTCCTCATTTAGCGATTTCACTCACCACCTCGACCGAACTTGGAGTAAAAAATTTGCTTACTCCTTTCCCCCCGTACTGAGTTAACTAACTGGGTTTGCTACACCGGGCGTTCACCACTACCAAGTCACCGTTCGTACCGAATACAAACTAATACCGTATTTCATCCGCTAACGACCTATAGGTCTACCTTTCATTCCAATCTTACGTGTCACTCACCCCGAGAGTACAATTCAGACACCCAACCCCGAGCCAAACCACTAGCCAATCTATTACTAGACAACCACCATGAACAACCCCGACACCGTTACATATCGCCAATAAGGCTTTCAAAGCCACACCATTCAAACTTCCCAGAGGAGTAAAAGTCCTAACCTTCTCATTAACATTTCAACCTTTCTTCGCAAAAGACTTACCACAGTGACTCGACTCACGGGTCACACCTCAACACGACTATACACCCAATCAACCCTTAACGTCACCTGACCTGACTAGTGCTAAAATACAAATTTATCACATTCGATCCAAATAAAGGAATCTGAAAACTTAAGACACATCAATTTTACCACTGCCCGAGATATATTACCAGCTACTCACACATACCACTCCCAATACGACAACCACTACCTTATATAGGGACTACCTCCCCTTACTCAAAACGGCCAAACTGTACTCACGCAATCTTGACAACACTACCTACCACGAGGGTACAAGTCCAATCCTAACCAAATTATGCATTATGCTCCCCGTAGGACACCGTATTAAATACTTACTACAACTAGTATTAATTGCACCCTTCACATCCTCTAGAGTTCACCCCACAGTAGACCAACATCTATACCACGCACAAAAATTTAAATGGGTAACACCCTTGGAATCCCGCACACTCGGCAAGTAAAACAGTTCTCGCCCAATAATGTCTGGGTTAAGACACGCAACCCACAGTGGTTCTCAACTTATGAAAAATGGCTCTTTAGCCTTTATCTTTCCCAAATCAAGTCACCCCATAAAATGCATTAATACCAAAATTTTATGGCCTTACAGCAGCTTATTACATTAATAAAACTGTAGAGCTATTACAATCCACCCAATCCACGGAAATAACAAACAAGCATATATATATATATATAGATAACCAAACAGTTTAGATGTTTCAACATTCCCAAAACACATAGGTTACACAACCGAACCTAATGATCACAAAACAATAATCCACTGATTACAAAACGGATTAGTCAAAACAAAATCATCCCATCGATTTTACCACCACTACTGTCCCTCGCTAGACCGTCAAAGTTGGTCATCCCCAAACACAAGATAACCTACGAGCTACTAGCCACGGACAAGAACTACTGACGTGACCCCTCTGTCCACACCTGGAACAACTACAAACTTCCCCAACTGGGGCTTTGGAACTCGACTCTACTGAGGCCCTCGAAGTCTGGCCTGCTAGTCCCCCAAAACGATACTGCTCCTGCCCAGTCGAATGAAACTGAGCCTGACTAGGTTGCAAAACCTTTAAAGAAGCCCCCGGCTGTTTACAGAAACGTTTAAGATGACCCTGCTGTTTACACCCCCAGCAAGCAAGTGGATCCCGATTATACGACTAGTGCAAAACCTGAACTGGTGGGGATTCCAACAACTGCCTCCCCACTGTGCGCTCTGTCGATCCAAAATCTGGCTGACCAAAAGATTCTGGTGGTGCACTACTGGTCGAACTGTCAACCCAGCTCTCTTCCTCAGTGGGCAAACCGACACCTTGTGGCCCAACAGACCACATTTAAAACAAGTGACGCCCCTCTGTTTACTTCCTCCCGAACCCAAATCCGTCACTGAAAGGGTAGTTCTAACCCGACCTCCCTGTTGCGAGTTTAAATACTTCTGCCTGTTAAAAGTCCTACCAACACCCTGAATCACAGGAGTTGCCGAGATGGCCTCCTCCCTGACCCAACCAACACTCACATTCGTGGTCCCTTCCTTATTCTGCCCCATAGCTAGTACTGCTGCCTCTATATGAGTCGCAGCCTCAACAAGTACACTGTAACTCCTATGCCAAGATCTCGCAATCCTAACACGGATGTCGTCACACAACTTACTCTCAAACTCCGCACAACGCAATTCTTCCGTCTCCACTAACTCTGGAGCAAACATTGACAGGCTAGCAAACCACGCTTCAAACTGTGCCAAAGGTGTAGTACCTTGGCGTAATCCCACAAACTGTTTCCTCAATTCTTCCCGAGCGGAAGGAGGAAAATCCAAACTCCCTCGTCCTGACATCCTAATAAAGGAAACAAAGACATTAGCACTCTAAATAATGTGCCAAAACTATAACACTCACGTCCTAATACATTGGACAATAATAGGTCATACCACGTAAGCACATAATCACATAAGCACCTACGAATTTCATCCCTGGATAATGATAGTCCCAAGGCGTCACTAAAGTTCCGGTTAGAAACAACATTGATCAAGTGCCTTTCCAACAAGACTTTTAGAGACTCAAGGGTCCAATCAACATCCTAGAAACTACATTCCATACCCACATAGTCACATAAACATGTTATCATATAAGCATATAATCATTACACTAAGTCTCTATCAAACGAGACGAACCCATTGTGATTCTAATCACTTCCCACGTACCCAAAGTATTCGAACCCGGTACGCTCTGATACCAAGTTGTAACGCCCTCAAAATTAAACCCATTAAACATAAAACAAGGCATGCATTATTAAAAGAAAAACATTATATTATTTAAATCATCAGAGTAACATGAAATAAAACATCAAAATAAATGCCCTACGGGCTTACATCTTGCCAAGCCAACACTTGGACACAAATTCATGAGTTCTAACTCAAACAAATAAAGCCCTAGGCTTGAATGTTTACATTATTCAAATAAAACGACTAAAACAAATAAAACAAGTCTTCAAGTCCAAATCCTCACAAGCTAAGTCTTTGGAGGTAGTGAACCGCCTGAACCTGAAAATAAAGTTCCCATATAGGGTGAGCCACAGCCCAGTAAAGAAATACTAAACCAAGCATAAGAATTAACTAAAGCAGTAGCAGCTGATACATGGTTAACACAAAATAATCCATTTACAATTTCATGACACAAATGTCTACATTGCCTATGACACTTTGTCTATGGCATAATTCACCTTCCAATTATGGCTCAGAACCTGACCCAAATAACTCAACGGGGATTTCATCTCTTATTAACAATCTTTCCAATTCAACAGGGATAACAAATCAAGTTAAACCTCTCATATAGCATAACAAATACACAAGTTAGTATTGCATCAATCACAATCAAATTCACTTCCATACTTCCCAACTGATACACATTTTGGTGATGTATCATATCAAATAGATAAGCATATGAGCTGTATCTTTGCTATAGGCGCGCATATAAGCAGCAACCCTGGGTTCATCACCTATCTTCCCATAATCATTAACCGGTTTAGAGGTACATCCCCCATCTTCCCCTAAACCGTGGAGTACATCACCTATCTCCTCCCATACACAAGTAAGGCATATAAACATAAAGTCATATACACAATCCATCAATACATAACTTTTAACGTATTATTCCAACCTTTATACTCAACAACTTAATCAAGTGATTAATTTCAATTTTGCCTAATCCACATGCAATGTCTACAACAATCATGACTATCCTCCACCGATAGCCCAAAACAGTTATTTCTAAGCAAGAAATAAATACACAACACATGTAATTTCAATGGGTGGTTAAATTATCCAACTACATCATTCAGTCTCATAATCCCCAATTTCATGAATTAAACCCAATTCCACATTTTTCCCAAATTAATTATACAAATTAATCTATGTCAAACCCTAGGGTTTCTCCCAAATTTACCAAACTACCCCCACATACCAAAATACCAATACTTAGGATTAAAACGTATAAATGGAGTAGGAAATCCCTACCTCGAAGCAAAGAACCCAAAAGAAGAAGACGGAGATGATAGCCCAACTCCAAAGTGCTCCAAATCCAAGTTTGTTCAGATTAAATGAAAGCCCTCACTCTCCTCTATCTTTTTTGTAAAGCAACTAGGGTAAAAACACACCCTAACTAGATCAAACCTAGGAGAAAAGGTGTTTAGAGAAGAAGAAAGGTCGGACTTTAGGGTTTTTGGATCAAAAGGGGCTGAAAAACTGTTTTAAAACACGAAATCACGATTTTATACTCAGCATCTCCGCTCGAGCGGACAAAACCCCGCTCGAGCGCACACTCACAGACTCCCGCTCGAGCGTCCAACCTGCACAAGAAATACTGGATGGGTGTTTTTCCCGCTCAAGCGCCATAACCCCCGCTCGAGCGGACAAGCTAAAATCTGGGCAACTAGTTTTGGTTCCTAAGCTCAACCAACCTGTTCCAAACCCGCCCAACACATCCTATAACTCCAAAGCTAAGGAATTAAAAGACGACAACAACAATAACACAACAATGGAGTCTACGGAACATAAGTCCGGATACAATAATCAAATGGGAAAAGACCGGGGTCGCTATAATAAGGGGAAGGAAAAGATTGAAGACAATTGCCGAACAACATATCCAAATGTCTGACACTATCGCTGGCTCTTGTCGAAAGCGGCCAGTTGCACTATTCATTTGTTACAGGTACTAGTTGTTTATTTTGACAATCTGGAATTACATTTTTCGTACTGAAATTACGCGCCTCGTCGAAGTTCAGTTTGTGATGTCTCAAATTGGTTTTGTTCCGTATGTCTGAAAATGTTTAAATTGGTGTCGATTCAGTCACGGATGTACGAAAGGTGTCTTATGCCGATTTCAGGGCCAGCTTGACATAAAAACTTGCATATATATATATATATATATGTATTCATATTTAAGATTTAGTGATGATAAGCTTCACGATGCTTGCATGCAGCTAGTAACAATTCAAGGAAATGCAAGGGCCAGACAACACTCGACGAAAAATGGTGAGTGTCGAAATCTGTATTCTCTATAATACACTATGATGGAAACACATCGCTGGGTTGCTATCCACACGTTGTATTGAATGGTCGTAGTGGGCTTGTGATTGTTTCACGTTTGTATGATTGTAGCATGTAATAATGTCACCTTCCTATTGTTTTTGTAAATTTCAATTCATTATAAAAGTCCAGCTACGTTTTGTCGCTAACTTTTTGCTGCAACTGTTATTTGTATTTGCAATCTTATTTAATTACCAACAATGCACGCGGATTGCGTTTGGCATAAAGTTGTAGTTACAGTAATTTTGGACTCATAGTTGTTACTTGTCTTGTACGTCTGTCATTTTCTTGGTTAAAGACTAGAAAGGAGATTGGGGAAAGCTGGAAGGCACTCCCCTCTGATGAGAAAAAGAGGTTTGTGGAAATGGCTAAGGCGAGCGCTGAGGAACACGCCAAAGTAGTACCATGTACACCGAAGTCTGAAAAGGTCATTACGTACTTCATGTTTTCTTAAATGCATTTGGCTAAGTCCTGCTTTGCTAACATTGTTGGTTGTATTTTTGTATTAATTTAAGGGTAAAAAATGTGCAGGGTAAAAGGCAACTCCACATATCATTGAAGTCAATTGTTGAGCTAGTTAATCGGTTCAACGAAGCACAAAAGCAGGCAGTCATTGACATTGGGTTTGCTGGCCTCCTGGGGATGAAGTGTATACGTATAGATCACGACTTGTGCGCATGGTTGGTACAAAACTTCGATCCTAACAGTAGTTCATTGAATGTTCATGGTTGTCAAGTCAGGCTCACGTGTAAGGCAGTTAATGTTTTATTGGGAATACGGTGTGAAGGCGATGACGTGCAGTTGGCTGGGTCATTAGAAGCATATCCCAATATCTACGATGAGGTTGGAGTTGTTAACGGAGTCATTCCTTTGAACAAGTTGAGACTTTATCTGACCGAGACTGATGGTGTGGAGGACGAGTTTCGGCGAAAATTTGCGCTGTACGTGTTGGGGGCCATGTTGTGTCCTACCACAATGACCGGCTTGAAGCCATCGTTCATTCATGCCGTGAAGGATGTGAATCGTATGCGAGCTTCTAATTGGGCAAAGTTGACACTGCAATTCCTTCACAACGGTGTTCGCAAGTATAAAGGTCATCGCGGTGCAACTGGATGTGTTTTCCTACTAATGGTATGCCAATAACTTGATTTTTTTTCCATTCCCCCTTCATGTGTTTCATGCATTGTTCTGTCATGGTTCAACAAATTGGCCTTGATTGGGACATACAATGGTACCTGCTTTGTGAGTACGACAAACAACACTCTTCCTGACCAAGTATGGTACTCGCAGAAATATATTTTCTGCGACTACCGTCATGAATTTAAGAACAAAGAGTACAAGGCAAAAAGTATGTCGGACCTCAATGGAGGAACCAATTAAAACTAGGTTGCGAAGAGGGGAACATGTACATAAATTTTTTTTCTTCGTTTCATCAATAAAGTCCTTGGTGTGCTGTACATTTTTTTCCCCAAAAAACATTGCATGCTATGTGCCTATAAAGTTGACAGCATCCTCAACAAATCGGTATTCTATGTACGTTCCACTGCAAAATTGAGAATAATGAATGTCATTGTTACTGAATATAGTTCATTTTTGTGGGAAGAACAACTTAATTATGGTGTGCCCCTTAATGTCCACAGCTGTTGTACCTTGATTGTGTTTGTCTGAGCTCGACTACGACGCGGTCCACACCTCGGCTTCATGATTGGGGTGATACCCAAATACGGGAGACGCTGCGACGTATCAGAAGGAAGCATAATTTCCCAACAATTGCGGTAAGCAGTCCTACCACTGTGCACATTTCACACCATCGACCCACTTGTCTTCAACATACAATGTCAGACTTCATTTATGCGTTTCTATGATTAGGTGGAGTTTGATTACAGTAACGCCGATGATGCTGACATGGATGCATGCCATGTCGAGAACCAACAAAAAGGACAGTACAATGAAGTCCGTATGTGCAATTTAGAGTCTGACATTCGCGAACTGAAGGAAATGATGAAGCAAGTTCTCCACAACCAAACAGATTTAATGGAGATGTTGCGACATTTCGAAGGCAAGAAGGTAATCCATCCAAGCATTACGCAATTTTGACACAGTTGAGCCACATCATTTGAAGATGGTTTATAAGACTAAGTTCACGAATGTGCATGTATGATTAGGTGGATGGCAATGATGTGTGTATCATTAACCTCTCCTCCAATGTTGTTGAACTGAAGGAAATGCTGAAGCAACTGCTTCAACGTTTTAGTTTGGGCTGCAACGAACCGTTCACTGAACAAACCAATTTACGTGAACTGAAGCAAATGCTACACCACCTCATCGAAGGTATATTCTCTACACCGCAACGGGCAAGCGTGGCCAAACAGGGTGTGGACCCTGCTGTTGGAGTCGAGGCGCATGACGATGGCGTGGTCAAACCATCTGATGAAGTTAACCCAATGGAGTGTAATATTTCAGATGTACAAGGGGTGGATCACCAACAACAGAATTTGAAGGGAACCTTGGCAAGGGACAAAAGTCATTTGCATGATGGGCACAAGCTGAACATCGAAGAAGGTGGGGACAACCACAAGAAGGGAGGCCTTCAGTCAGGGGAAACATACGAAACTGAAGATAAATACACTCCTGACCTTCAGTCAGTGGGCGTGAAGAACGTGGCGTGCGATGTGCATACTTCTCCTACTATGCTTGGCAAACCATTGGGAGCAACTGGAATCGTTAGAGGAAGTGCAAAGGGAAGACGAAAAGGAAAAGGAAAACGAAAATGCGCGGAAGTGGAGTTCAAGCCACTGAGGTTGGGGATATGCAATTGTGCATCGATAGCAAAACAGATAGTGGAGTTGACGACATCAGTTCACCTATGGATGTTGATGGTGTGGACAACGTAAACAAGGTACAAATACTGCCTTTAATGCCCCACAAATTCTGAATACCCAATTCATGGCCACATAAATAATGTGAATCAATAATTTTACAATCATCTGTGTTGTATTGTACTAGTTGTCAAAGAATTGCATGTTTGCAGTTATGACTGCTGCCATATGTTAGTACACATTTCTAACAAACTCCGCACCAAACATCACAAGTTGGGAAAACTCTGAGGCTCACAGTTTATACATCATTTCACGTTTGTAACAAGCCCGCGGGGGACCTCGCTACAGTTCGGACTCGATTTTTGTTGCGGTTCTAAATATGAACCAAAGAGTCCAACTCTGGCAAATCGTTTTGAAGAAAAACTGATTTTTGAAAAGTAGTGCCAAACATGGACTGCTTTGCCAGATTACAGAGTCGCTACCTAAATATTTTTTAAAATGGGAAATTTAGGAAACCCTGACTCGGTGCCGAAGGCCACGTGTCCGTCATAACCAAAGTTGACTTGGCTCGGGAGCTTGGGTACGATCGGGGAAGGTCAGCTATGAGCACCCCCTTTCGCCCGGTCCGAAGACCGGCCTCTACTAACCGTGATATCCGTTTTTGAAAACATTACATGTTCTTATTCCGGTTATTAGCCTAGAATTACTATGTTATGCGCACAGCAAACAAGTATAGACTAGATTGCCTAATTTGGAAATAAACATTGCATATCCGTTGGTTTGAAAAAAAAATGCTTTGGAATTTGCTACTCGCAAGTAGGCTAAAACACGGATTTCAACGAGTTTTTCCAACTCAAACAATCCAACCTCCACCCACAGGCATTCAAACAGTTTATCACATAAGCACTTAGCCTCATGGTAGTCATGCTATTATGGCAACATTCACACGCATGTGGTATGCTAAAGCCTAAAAGCTTACCTAGTACTCCAAGCCAAAATAGAAGCTTATTAGAAATCCATGCATGGACCTAAGCATACTGAAATGTCTAATGCAACACATGCAAAGGTGTAATCTAGGCAGGCTCGGCTATCCTAGACATGGCATGTGAAATGCTGCAACTACCACGTATTCAATTTGGAATTGAAAGTACGATGCAGTTTGTATGATGTGCCAAGCCTGATGTATGTCAACAAATGCATGGATGCGCGCATGCATTGCATAAGGTATGCTAAAATAAATATGCCCTAATCTACCATCATAAGCAGGTAAATAAAAGGGGAGAAAGAAATGGGGGTTGGAAGACATACATGCCCACACACCCACACTTATTACAGATACGCCCTCACTCGGAGGGACCAAAATAATATACAGTCCAAAAATAAATGAATAAAATAAATTATTACAGAATTTCTAACTACTAAATTAAAATGTAATAATAAGAAGAGGGGCCTCAGCCCTGCCTCGGGATGTGCGAATGATGCATGCTCGACCCGACTTGCCCGGAAAACCCGTGTCATGGCACTGCTGCTTCTGTTTTTACTGCTCTGTCTCTCCAAAAATTCCCAAAATCCCAGAATACCTTCCTTGCATGCTCCTTTACACCACCGGCTGGAGGGAAAATTCACCGGCTGCTTAAATTGACCACCGGCTTCTGGGAAGCTTATCGGCCATCCATACAGTGCCGGTCGGCACTATATACTACCGGTCGGCACAAAATTCCTGCAGGGGACATTTTGACAGCAGCAGCAGACAGACAATGCATGGCATGGATTTTAGAGAAAATGTAAGCATGGTCAATGCTCCCTATCATGTATGGGACTCAAGGAAGCATGACCCTTGGTTCTTGGGCCATCAATTATGCATCTTGGTGCATGATAGCCTAAGGAACCAAGATTGCATTTCAATGTGAAAATGCATGCAACTCACAAATGAAATCCAAGACCTTATCATGTGTTGGTCAAGGGCCTTGGCGACATGAGGGTTAAGACAAGTTGCACCACTTAAAGTGTGAACTCCTCTCAATCCCCATGCTTGGTTTGACAACCCCAAACCAAGCCATGAAATGCATGTATGCAACATAGCTCAACAATGCAATATGATGCTAAGGTACAAGGCATGCCAAATGCAATGCAACTACCATGTTAAGCATGCAAAATGCTAGAGTATGCAAGGTGCCAATGTCATGCAAACATGGACCAATCAAGCAATAAGACTAACATACTACAACACTTAATGAATCAATTAAGCAATAGACATGAGGCAAGCATGTGATGGTGGACTAGACCACAATGGGGCAGCCTTCAAACCACCCCAAAACAGTGGCAAAACATGCCCAAAATGGTGACCAATGTACATGCCAACATGCAAGTCAAAGGGCCTAAGGTTAAGGCACCAAAAGGGAGCATCGCACCCCCTATCTAACATGACTACTCATGGCATATATTAGACAAGCAAAACAGATTTTTAGCATGCAAAAATACACCAAAATCTCCTCATATGGCAGTCCCAAAACACCCCAAAGGCATAGGCACACACAATGCACATTTTAAGGCATAAAGGGCACACCTTTAAAACATGAAAAGAGATGACAAATCTAAGCAGGTGAGCATGGATTAGGGTCTGAAATAGCATGTCAAATGATCCTAAATCATCTAAATAGACTAACCAATGCATGTACATGGATAGCATACTCAAGGCTAGCAAGCCATAATGCATAGCAACTATGTCAAGCACATCAAACATGATAAAATCAGTGGCTCACAGCCCCTAAGCATGGCAAAATGATGCTAGTACCTTCATGAAATTAAACTAAAACATGCAAAAATCATGGCCTCAAAGCATGGCATACTTCTAAGCATAAGAGGTCATTTCAAAGCAAGTATAAGATACAAACTAAGGGCCACAAATCCGACCAAAAACAGAGGTTAAACATGCTCTAAAAACTCAAAAAAATTCTGAAATGAAGCTAAATGCAAGTATGCATACATGCTACTCTTTAGGCTAAATACAAAGGCAAGCAAAGGACAAGGGGGAGAGGGGTGTTCCTCCCCTATTTAAGACTTGAAAGTACCTTCCTCACCACTGAAAACCCACTGGTTTTCAGTGGTGAGAAGACCAAGAACACCAAGTAAGCAAAGCTTCAAGAAAAGACACCAAAATGGCCAAAACAAGGCCTAAGAGGGTGAGACTCTACCCAAACCACAAAACAATCTTGATGAATGTTCTTAAGCAAGGAAAAACAAGTCCTTTTTATGTTAAACACAAATACAAAAACACAAAGCAAGAGGGGTAGAAAGCTAGTGCAAGAATGGGGAAACTAAAGTAACAAGCTCACCCTTGAAGATCCTTTGAAGAACAGGTGGAGCAGCCCTCCTCTAGTGATCAAAACCAGTCCAAAACCACCACAAACAACCTTCCAAGTCCCTCAATCTCAGAGCTAGGTGTAATAGTGTGTGTACAAGTGCAAAAGTAAGGTAAAAACACACTTTTTAGGCCTAAAACACACACAATGGATGAGAGAGAAGGAAGTATAGATATATATGGATGTATATCAGAGATATAGATGTATATCTCTGGTTTTTGCCTTTCAAGAATCTAACCCAGCTCAAGGGAGAGGAGAGGTCCTTAAATAGGCCAAGAAAGGCTCTTAACTTAGTGGCTAAGCAAGAGAGGGGGGGTTCAAGAGGTGCAAGAGGGTCTTGGCTTCTTGGAGAAGCTAAGACAGCTGGCCAAGCTTCTCCAAGAAGCTTGGCCAAAGGTTCAAGCTTCTAGAAGCTTTAAGGGGGTCAAAGGTGCAAAGGGTGCAAATTTGTCACACCTTCGCACGGGGGAATGGGATGGTGCATTCCAGCTGGCACAGCTGGC
The DNA here is from genome assembly GCA_030407325.1 of Camellia japonica. NCBI lineage: Eukaryota > Viridiplantae > Streptophyta > Magnoliopsida > Ericales > Theaceae > Camellia > Camellia japonica. The sequence goes on from JAPPVO010000032.1 coordinate 25,831,000, forward strand.
ATGCACCATATCACAGGGGTTCAAAGGGGGCACGCCGGCCGGCCAAAACAGTCATCGGCACAAAAATGTGCCGGGCGGCAACATATAGTGCCGACCGGCCAAGGGTTTTGAGAAAACAGTGCCGATGGACAAAAAGGAGTGCCGGTGGTGTGTGGGGGTAGTCGGTGGGCTCTAGGGATGGCTAACAAGCCTTCCCCTACCCTCAGATGCAAAAACACACAAGTCTTGGTATAAAACCAAGCACAGAACAAGCCGGTTAAGAGGTCCTGAGGCACGACGCGCAGCCGGGGCCTCCGGGAACTCAAAACAAACACAATCATAGGTAATCACCGGGTGTTCAAGTGGTGACGTCCAAGTCTTGAGGACGGTCAAAAATGGGGTGTCTACAACGTTCTTTTTTATAACTACCGACCTTGTAATGTCAGCTTCAATTTTTTTATGAAATGTGTACTGTTAGTTGGCTGTTTATTTTTGTAGGACTCGTTGACGATGTTGGATAGCGAAGGGATGTTATCGGCGGAGGAACAAAAACTTCTTGACTATGTATTTGACGATAGGAAAAATGAAATGTATTGTTTCATTTACTACTTGCAAATTTTAAATGACAGTCCACTATGAAATAACTATCGTTCTAAGGATCATTTATTGCTTGTAGGGACATTGTTGTTTCCATGAATCTTCATGGACGGGCATGTGAAGTTGGCACCCGGCGTGACATGCGCACGCTCAAACCAGGGTCGTGGCTATCCGACACTGTAAGTGTTGGCTGCACAAATATGAATCTGCGTTTTTCAGTACCCCTGAACTCAGAAACCTTTCTAATCAACTTGCCTTGTGTCTTACATACAATGTTCCAACCAATCAACTTGGTGGTGGTGCAATTGACTAATCGACAGAGGGATTTACACAATGACGGGAGGCACACTGATTGGTTCTTTCCCGTGTATCTGTCGGTAAGTGTTTAAAGCTACGTTGTGTATTGTGTATGACATATTTTGACAAATGTTTCCGTCAATGACCTTTATGCATTACACATGCAGTCTTTGATTCTAAATAAAGATACGCAACCTCTGTACCATGAACATATCGTCACATCATTTTTCGGACATGACAGATACACTGCTGCGATTGATGCATGCCAGAGGGTAATATCAATGTTCATCCCTTTATATTAAAACAAAAATATGAAAGCCATTACATGTTTACATGGCCTCTAAACAAGGTCTGCCCTTGTGTTTACGTGTAGATTTACATGCCTTTCAATTACAGAGGACTGCATTGGTTGTGCGTTAAAATTGATATGGTGGACCGTGTAGCCTACCTATTCGACTCGGTCCCATCCAACCGACCGAACAAAAGGAAGCTAAATGCGGCTAAAATTTTGGTATGTCTTTCTGGTGCATTTCTGAACACTATAAAAAACTTGAACATCCTTTACGTAAACCAACTTCAACCTTGTGGAACAGGTTCAAACTATGCACGACTTGCTGCAACTACACTTTGGAAATGATTATGTTACAGAAGTGCGTAGCTTCCACCTCTGCATGTTAGATGAGAGGCCAGTACAACAACTGGACGAGTAATCCACAATCCCTCCCTCACATTAATGTCTATGCTGCATGACTGACTTAACGAACCTATTAAGTACTGATGACAACTTTAATGTGAAATTATTTTTGTAGCACGTTTGACTTTGGGATGTTCGTCATCAAATTCATGCAGCAACCTGATTTAAGCCCCGGTCCACACAAGGTACATTCTACCGCTTAATTTCCATTTGTCAATCAAATCCTTCCTTGTATGTCCTGCAATTTTAACTGATTTGTCTTATGATCTTTCTGTACAAAGTTCGCTCTGTCTGTGCGTCATAAGTTGTTGGTTGACATCGTTATGGATGTCAATAATGCAAAGATCGCAGAGTACCGGGAGTGCCTTCATATGAGCAATGCCACAAGCTAGGCCAGTGATGGGAATGGGCTGCCAGTACGGCAGTAATTTGGGTGGCAATAGGACTTCATTAATTTTTTATTCTTTGATTTCAATATGGATGTTAATTATGGCTCCCCAGTATTGTTTTTGCTGGACGATGCAAATATGGACTAACTGCAAAGTGCAAGTCAAATGTAAAAATGGATCAAACATGTCGATGTGGCTGCTGACTTAGTACTATTTTGTTTACGCATGTTTCTTGTTCGGATGAATGCGACTGTAACTATATATAATTTACGGCTGCTTTTGTTACCGAAGTGAATTTATAATTTAATTACAAAAAAGGGAAAATTAATTTTAAAAAATGAAAGAAACCACATTATGAATGAAAACTCAATACTCTTCGTAGGTAAGTTACATATCAGCCCATTAGCACATATGACTCCAGCCAAAACAAAACTTTCATGGCTTACAGGGAAGGTTAAAAAAAAAAGAAATCAAATCTACATATCTGCTGCATCATCAGCAGCGTCTTCTGAAGAGTTGTCCGTACTATCTGATTGACTGTCCTCATCCATTGTCTTATCAGACTTCGCTTCGTCCGCCGCCAATTTGTCATTGGTCAGCCAATCAACGTTCTGCTTCATAGCGCCGACTTGCCGCTCCAAACTTGACAACCGTGTGTCCACTTCATTCAGCCTTTCGTAGATAGCTTGCAACTACTGCAATACAGGAGCAACATGAGCTTCAACAATAGCTTCAATCTTGTTCGAATCGGACATTTTGTAGGAATATGTGTATGGTTTATTTTACTGACTACTTTTTTAAAGGAAGGTACAAATTCATAATATTACACAACACTATGTTGTAAGTATTTGTAATATATGGTACATGACTTGTATGTTTGCAGAAGACCTCATGCATTGTGAGATACATTGTATTAATTTCTCAAACTGGCCGAATTCATCTTGCAAAAATTCGTTCCTTCTTGCGTGCACCAAGTCATCCGTTTAGTACCCATGATCGTCCGTTATTTCCAACGCACATGCATTGTACCTTCCATCAGTACTATCCCACTGTCATTGATTTCCACACCCAGCGTTCATCATACATTCACATTCGTCATTTGTATTTGTGCCCCAACCCAATTACATGTCTACTCATCCATAAAGGTTAGCAAAATTGCTTTTATCAGATACATATGCCTTTCCAATTGCACCGAACCTATTAAATGAAATACCCGCAGTCATTAAGTTGCTTTTACGCAGTATAGGTAGGTGTTGCCACCAAACAACAATAAGTCTGTTCACATCTTTAAACCTACCACCAACGTATTAATGACTACAGGTTTAAGGTAATTTAACATTTACAACCAACCACAAAAAAGTTTGCAACCAGTGTTGTTTCCTTTGCATTTGGGTTTGTTTTTGCGTCCATATATTCTTCGTGAACCTGCGAAAACAAAGTTGGACTCAATCAAGAACCTTCACACCTATGGATGCACACCACGGTAAACGCGGTCGTGGACAATCACTTGCAACGACTGACAGCTCTCGACCGAAGTCACCAGAATTGGATTATGCAGGTGGGTATATCGATTCCTTCGGTGATCGACGTTTCTTTGAAACAGGGTTCCCACTGTGGAGTTTTGAACCTCTACGGGATTACAACTGCACCCCAATACAAGATGCTTGCCTAGGGAAGTATTTTGGAATTCCAATTTCACTGTTTGCCAAAAGAGTTTAGTGTGAACACCACTATCGATGTGCTTTTGTCAAGGTCACAAAAGCCCGATCGGTTGAAATGCAGCGGCAATTCCCTCATGTCAGCGAGTCCCAAGTTAGGCATCGTTTGCAAAGTGAGGTTGATCAAATGACTCGTCGACTCATTAAGCACTCACGGATAGAGGACGCAAAGGCAGAGTCGAAGATACATGTATCGAACCTGGCATTTGCGATCAAGGCTATAATGGAGGATCCTGCACTGGTGTCGGACCCTGACCTTTCAGATTACTCAGACTCCGAGGTTGTTGATTTGAGCGAGGATTAGCAGACCTGGACATGTGTATGACATAGTAAGCGTAGTCTTGTAAGATGGCATTGTCGTGCGAAAATAAACGAGTTAGAAACTAACAGACCGTCATACTCTGCTAACCATTGCAACGGTGCATGCGTTAATGTCTTCATCATGTCCACTTTGTTGAAGGTATTTTTTTGGGTCACCGTCCTCGACTAAAAGCTGTCTTATGATTTTTGTTGGTGCGATGACAAGGTAATTTTTTTGTAATGTCAATGACCAATATCAGAAACTATCATTAACCTATTTTTGTTGATTACTTCATGTTTGTGAATCGTTCAATATGGACAATAAGGTTTAAGTGTCGGAATCATTGACTGGAATCACAAGCTGTAATTGCAAACAAAAATTGTGCACAACCGGCCAACGGTCTCATACACTCTAACATCAATATGGGCACAAAATGTATTGTTTTTCAAACACAACGGTTGTGTGGAAGCATACCCCATGGGGTCAACCTGTGCATTAGCAATTTTTCTCCCATTGTGCATTGTTATGAACTAATCAGCTCCCCTTGAAACAAAAAAATATACAATACACCATGTAGAAACAGAGTATTGATATTCATTAATGAAGAAGTCAGCACGATGGTGAAGAAATGTACCACCCATTCTATATCTGCTTTCAACTTGGTAACAGATAATAGTTGAGGCCACAGATAAGTGACAAACAGATACTAGTTGACAGATAACAGATTTGCCAAATCTGTTCATTACAAACAAACCTGCAACAGATAATAGAAGTTGTTCATTACAACCAAAATTCATGCACCCAGATAAGAGAACTGGTAACAGATAACAGGCCACAGATAAGTGACAATGCACCCACAAAATTCAGTCATCCACAAAGCATCCACAAAATTCATCCACATAGCATCCACAAAAATGAATCCACATACCGTCGACAAAATTCGTCCACAGATCTGCCAAATAGCATCCACAAAGCTCTTACAATGACACCAATGTTTCCCAAAATTCATTACATAATAACATTATGAGTTACATCATAATAACTTATAAAATTCATTCCATACATTCATTCCATAATAAAATTCATTCCACAAAGCTATTAAGTAAGTTACATAAGTTACATCATAATAAAATTCATTCCATAAACATTACTTACATCATGAAGTACAATACAACAAAAACTGGTACAAACTTCCATTCAATTTCCCAAAATACAAAGAAGTACAAAAGTTACATGATCAAGTACAAAATGATAGAAAATATAATGAAATACACCATCGCTTTGATAGTTTTTTTTTATCCTTTCAAGCCTTCGACCATGGTCATTTTCCAAGTCATCAAGCCTCGTCCTTACATCGTTGAAGTGTTCTACTGTTAAAGCATCACAACTCTCCAGTGTTGGAAGGGATTCTGGACGTAACGTCTTCATCATCTTCATCCACGAACTTCAACTAATTGCAATGGGGAGTGGGAGTGGTACTCTACAATGCATGACAATCAGTTAGTTGAATACGACAAATATTACTGTGACTACTAAAGGATTAAAATTTCCAATACATACTTACATATTTTGATGGGCAAACAAATAACAAACGCCCTTCATTTCCATTCTCATTGGTTTTTACAATACGTATGGCAGCGGTTCTTCCACAATTGCAGAGCCTCGTTTGTAATCTTATGTTGCTAATGTTAGAAGAAGAAGCCATTTTTTAAATCAGCATACATGAGAAATTTGTAGTGCTTTGCTATGCTTCTGTTTGATGGGGTTAATAGCAGTTCTAGTTTAATTTGAGGGAGAGAGTGTGTCTTTACTAAAAACATCTATTTGTTCAAACTGCCATGTTTAATAGCATTTGCACAGAGGTTACACAGACTAAATTGTTAATAGCATTTGAACAAACATCGTAGCTCAATGTACACACATAACATTTTCAAACTGAACAAATACAGCAGTTTCAAACATAGCATTTGTGATTAATTACACACATGCTACACACATTGCATTTTCAATCTGAACAAACATGGCAGTTTTACAAACATATCAGTTCAATGTGAAGTAAATTATCAATCACACATGTTAAACAAAAGGTGTCAACAAGTCATACTGAAGTGAAATGATTATGGGCGGATTGTTGGAGACTGTGATTCACTAGTTATCAAACTGAAATATTTATCAACATATCACACATGTGATTTTCAACAAAGCACACTGAAATACTTATCAACAAATCAGTAATAGTTATGAACATTTAAGTTCGGTTTGATAATAGTTATCAATGTTGATAATAGTTAATTCAAGTCACGCAGTTAACACATTAGTTGATAGCAGTTCATTACAACAATTCATGCGTGATTGACAACAAATTCACCAAAATCACATTATCAATCGCACATTGAAAATTACACAACTATATGCATTTGTTAAACTAATTATCAATCTGCATAATCATACCATGTTCTGCAAAGATGTGATCCTTTCATTTTATGTTGGATCACTTTCTGTGTATTCATACTACGTTCTGCAAAATTTATACTTTAACTCTAACAGGTAAATGCATAAATGTTCGTCACAACATGTGCCACATTTTTCAATCATACCATTTATGTATCTGCATAACAGTAATTTTCAAAGCCCTAATTTTCAAAGCCCTAATTTTGGAAGCCGTAATTTTGCAAAGCCCTAATTTTCAATGAGTAATTTTCGAAGCCCTAATTTCCAAATTTCAAATCTATTTTGTCAATCACAACCCTAACTTTTTGATTTCAGCGTTTGGAGGACGAACCTGGTTCATCTATGGTCAGAAAGCCCACGTTATCGTCAACAAATTCCTTCGCTACAGCCGATGTTGGTCGGGGTCGAGCTATGGTTCGCGAAGCAGAGAAAATGAGGGCTACAGTGGTGGGTTGGGTTTACGAGTGGGTCGCCGTCGGGAGTGGTCGCCGGTCAGGCTGGGTTCGGTGGAGGAGGAGTAAGTGTGAGAGTGAGGGGGAGTGAGAGTGAGATTGAGGTGTATACTGTATAGCAGAGCGGGAAAACGAAAATTTATGTTTGGTTTGCATTTGGGAGATGAGTTTTACAAAAAAAATTCTAAAAAATTGTTTGGTTTGAGTTTTTCTCAGAAAATTTCCAACATCACTTTCTCTCTCTTCCACATCAATCAATCACTTTTTCTCTCTCATCTTTCCTTCCCAATCACTTTTTCTCTCACACACATCTACTCAAATTCTCCCAAAATATCAAATCATCCCAAACTCCCAAAAAAACAACTCTCCCAAAATACACAACCAAACAAACCAAAAAAATTTCTAAACTCTCTCCCGAAATTTTTTTTCAAAAACAACTCTCCCAAAAACAAACCAAACATATTTCTTTATTTTAATTTTTAGTCCATAAGCTAAAAAATCACTAACAAAATATGAATAAAGATTGGGACCCCCTTTTCCCGTACGAGGATCCTCTCCTTGCAAGCCCCTCCTTGCGTCCGTCCTTGCAGAGCCTTCGGGCCTACTTTCAGGACCAATTTTAATAATCCGAACCGTTCATATTTTATAATTTATTCAGTATATCATACCTGTAAAAAATGAAGTTCATCGGATATCAGAAAGCATATGTTCGGAAAATTGTTTATTAAATTCGTTAAAAAAATAATTTTTAGTTCAATTTTTCGAACACATACTTTCTGATATCCGATCAACTTGATTTTTTACAGGTATGCTATACTGAATAAATCATAAAATATGAACGGTCCGAATTATCAAAATTGGGCCTAAAAGTAGGCCCGAAGGCCCTGCAAGGACGGGCGCAAGGAGGAGCCTGCAAGGAGAGGCTCCTGACTCCTTTTGCCCCACCCCCTTTGACCCCCTTTCTTTTTTGATTGGTCACTTTTTCTTTTTCTTTTTTCTTTTTTTTGTTCTCCTCCAATCACCACCCGCCACGTGTGTGTGGGGGGTGGTTGGGGTTGAAGTTCGAGGGGGTCTAAATCACTGCTGATTTATAAAAACCAACAACTCATACCAAAATTGAATGATTTTAGTTTCTCTCTATTTTTTGCACATATTTTCGTAAAAACCCAAAAATTCGTCCCAAACATACTGGGTATGTTTGGTTTGACTTTTACAGATGAGTTTTACCAAAAAAAAATTCCGAAAGTTGTTTGGTTTGACATTTTTCAGCAAAGATTTGCCAAAATCACTTTCTCTGTTACACATCAATCAATCAGTTTTTCTCTCTCCTCTCTCATTCTCAATCACTTTTTCTCTGACACACATCTACTCAATTCTCCCAAAATATCAAATCATTCGAAACTCCCAAAAAAAATTTGTCACTCAAAATGTACAACCAAACAAAAAAAAAATTATAAACTGTCTCCCCAAATTTTTTTCCATAAACAAACCAAACAAGCCCACTAGTTTTTTCTACCTCATATTTTACCCAAATAGCCAAGAAATTTATAAATCAGGCTGTTCAATGTGTACAACTCGTCGAGTACTATATGTCTATTAAAATTCATGCTCATCGGATATCGGTAACTATATGATCAAATCAGTTTTGTATAAAAATAAGAGATGGTGTTATAGTTAACAGTTGAAAGAAAACTACTCCAATCGGATAGCTTTCGATATTCGATCAACGTGATTTTCCATAGGTATGTAGTACGCGAAGAACTTTACACATTTAATGATTCAGATTATCAAAACGGGTCCCCTGATTGCCCCCACGGGCCGAACAACACTATCCAATGCAATGCCCAATATTTGTGTATTCAGAATACGTTGGGATTATGATACCCTCGATTTGTTATATATATTTGTTGGTTTGGCCCCTGTTATCTTATGTAATGTACTTACTGTACTTCCTTAGTAATTAATTTGCTGTCTCAGTTTGTTTGTACTTATGCGATCGATATGTCCAGCCCTTAACGAAAATAACGTACGACTTGTTTCGCATGTAACAGTTTCGTTATAATTCAATCGCTAATATGTCCAGTACTTATTACTGTGAAGACGTATTTTGTTATAATTGTAGCGCTAATATTCTAGTTACATCCACAATGGATGTGTTATTGTATTTGTTTCTCGATCCCTGTTAATTTTTTGCCAACGCAGTTTATTGTTTGTTGATGCAGTGCAGCGGCTAAGGGTAACGTTACTGACCATAAGTACTGTGCAATGTTAGATTGCCCCTTAACAGTAGCTACCACATTTACGGTGGGAGGGGAGGCAGGGGAATGGTAGGAGAAAGCCCTCCTGGACATCCGCCCCAGAGTCCCACCGAACGTCCACTACGACAATTCTTGTACCGGTTGCTGAACTACAATTTTTTGTTTTTTGCAGTTTTCTGTACTTGTGCGCAATTTTTTGGCGCCTCCAATTTTTTAAAAACTGAAATTAATTATACACACACATATATATATATATACAATCTCGTTCAGACACGGATCTTAATACACCCTGTAATCCATCCATTGTATCATCATTCACACAGTTTGCCCTGTTTGTGCGACCTGCATAAACGGGGATTGTAATCCACTAGACTGTTAGTCGCGCGATACATTGTCCGGTGACAGTCGGTTCGAAATTTTACCCTATACGAAATTTTATTCATTGGCCTATACGAAATTTTATTTTAAATTTGTACCCCGAAAATTTAACTTACCATTACCCTACCTTACGCTACGCGTCATTTCTGAAAAATAAACAAAAACTAATAAAATCAGCAAAAATAATTAATCACAGAAATTGGCACGTCAAACATATACGGCTTGTTTGGTTTGTTTTGGGAGAGTTGTTTTTGAAAAAAAATTTAGAAAGAGAGTTTAGAAATTTTTTTGGATTGTTTGGTTGTATATTTTGAGAGAGTTGTTTTTTGGGAGTTTGGGATGATTTGATATTTTGGAAGAATTTGAGTAGATGTGTGTGAGAGAAAAAGTGATTGAGAAGGAGAGAGGAGAAAGAAAAAGTGATTGATTGATGTGTAAAAGAGATAAAGTGATTTTTGAAATTTTTTAAGAAAAACTCAAACCAAACAATTTTTTAGAAATTTTTTTCTAAAACTCATCTCCCAAATACAAACCAAACATACCTATAATCAGTGCAAATTTCCTGTCACAAACATCATATCCAAGTACAACAAAATCTATTACTTTCAAAACACAAAAAATTAAATTTCAAAAATATGAAAATACTAAAATAACATAAAAATAGCAACTTCCTAACCACCTTTTAGGGCTGGTTTGGCATGTTTACAAAAAGCCAAAAGTCAAAAAGTCGCTATTTTGACTTCAATCACGTCGTTTAATTTAAGTCACATCACCTCTCACACACATCATTTCAACCCCCAACCCAAACGGAACCCATATTTCACAAAAAGTGAAAAAGTACATTTACTTATATTTAAAAAGTGAGGAAAAAAATTGGACTAAAAAAGTGCAATTTTTGTCTTTGTGGACGAAAAAATTGAGGAAAAAAATATGGATGTTTGGGTTCACTTTTTGACTTTTATGGAAAAATGTGTACTACAAAATTGTATAAATTAATGTGTAAGGGAAAATTAGAATTCGGAGTTGTGCAGCCGTAATTTTTGACTTTTGGTGAAAGTGATAACTTTTTGAGTTTTTGATTTTTTTTTTTCCAACTTGCCAAACTTGGCCTTAATATGTAGTGTCACGTACGTTTCCGTTTCCCTCCCAAATTTGGAACAAAAACCAAAGTCGCCAGACAGCGCTTTTGAAATCGCATAGATGCAGTACTTTCCATGATGACCCACATGCCGTAGCCTTTCAAATCTCACCAACTCATTTCCATTTCCCACATACAATTTCGGCAACTTTGCTGTCCCTCCTTCTCTCTCCATTTCGGTTTTGCTGTCCACCTCCAGTAACACACTCTCTCTCTGTCTCTCCATTTCGACTGCGCCAGGTCGCCGACGGTAACAGTTACCATTTTCTTGGGCATGTGTGAGTCTGTCTATTTTTTATATCGGAGCACATTATTATTATGACCTACTGTGTTCCACTCGCACGACATTACCATTTCTCAACTATTAAACTGTTCATCCTTAGGTCATTGAAACCATACGTACGATTAGGTATACAAACTACACAGGTGACAAACTGATATTGCCATTGAGGAGTTCCATAGTGACAAACGGTCTTCGTTGAGCAGTGTAGTCGGTTTTTTATTTCTCTGCATGAATGTAAGTTGCGTATGGGTGCTGTTGGGTTGAATGGCCGATGTGGCCCTATTTCAACTGTGCGTATTGGTTGTTGATTCTGGCTTGAAGTCGTAAATACTATAAAATGAGTACAACATATGGGCAATTAATTTTCGTAAAACAGTGGCATGCCATATCTGCATAAAACTTGAACAATAAACGGAAAGTACCACTCGTACAATGTACGTACGACTCAATGGTCCGTTGATTGTAAGTTGTTAACAGTCAATTTCATTTTGTTACAATTTGGGAGTAACGTTCTTTCTGCATCCTTATGAATATTGCATGAAATTCTTTGCAGGAATTATCGTAATTGCATATGGGTGACATGTCAGACAATGCGAAGCAACTGTGAGTTTATGTCGTTCAGTATTTCATACAGTTAGGTTTGGAAGGTTATGTTTTCTGTACGTACTAAATTCCACGGTCTGTTCGTGTATGGCATATTGTGCCGTTATGTACTACCATCAGGAGGTTGTGCGATTTGAGTTTGACACATTTGCAATAGCCTCAAATTGCACCATGAATTTCGTGTAAGGGTCATGCTAGGTTTCATGAAAAATTTCATGAAAACCATCATGAAAACCATCTGCACCATTAGATCAGATATGTGTCTCATGATCCAACGGTGCAGATGGTTTTCATGATGGTTTTCATGAAAATTCTTCATGACACCTAGCATTTTCCTTTCGGGTAATGGATTAAAACTGTGTCCATTTCTTACCAGAATATGTGCACATACGGCACATGTCGCGTATTCTGTGGAGAGAATTTGTGAAACCATAATTCACTGACTTATACTAAACCAGTTCAGTTCATAATTTTCAGTGACAATGGAAAACGATGTTACCAATTTCACGAAAATGGCACAGCTTTTGAAATGACAAGGCAAGATTGACTAACTTTAAAGTTAACCGACGAAGATGATAGAATGCACAAAACGTACATACCACCGATGTAATTTGGACTTCAACAAAATTTCATTTACGCTGATATTTGTTACCGACAAAGGAAAACATTGAAGGCAAGTTGCAAAGGTTCACGAATCAAAACGGTTGACATTACCGAGCCCCCTCGTCGAAAGCGGCCAGTTGGACCATTTATTTTTTACAGGTTCGATCCGTGTCCTTCAAAGCGGCTCACAGTACGAATCCCTCTCGTCAGAAACGTGTGACAGTATTTTTTGCACAATTGTGCATTACATATTTTGAACTCATAGCTTACGCCTGTGCAGATTTCAGTTTGTACTCACAAGAAATTAAGATTTTAGAGACCAAAAGGAAGGGCCAAAATAAATTGGACCATTTATAATTGTTGTTGCAGAAATCATGTGGTTATTATATTTTTAGCAACGAAAATTGGACATTACGGATGCATTATTATGTAGTTGGGACCAAATTTGTTTGTGTCAAAAATTGGTCCCTAAATGTCAATGGTTGCGATTTGTGTACATATATGTATATATACCCATCCATATCTAACATATACTTGCGCCGAAATTGACAATGGTTGCAGCCAGGAACAATTCAAGGAAAGACGAGAAGCAGACAACCCCGGACCGAATATGGTTAGTGTGCAGACATGTAGTAAGTAGAGTACAGTGATGGAAACACGTGACTAACTGTGATAGCAAAGTATGGACTTCTATTCCATGCGCACACCAGTCATGTGCTTCTATTGTGTCGCATTCAGCGATTTCCAGCAGTCATAGACGCCATATTGCATGTTCTTATAAACTCCAATTATTTGTAAAATTCCATGTCCGTTTTTATTTCAACTGTGTGCGAAATAGTAATTTGTATGTGCAAACATATGTAAATACCACAAAATGTGCACACATTGCGAGTGATACAACTTTTGGTGACAATTATTTTGGACTTACAGCTCCTATTTGTCCTGTATGTGCGTCACGTTGGTGTAACACTTATAGAGCCGAAAGGATATTAGGGAAAGGTGGAAAGAGCTCCCTGTGATGAGAAGAAGAGGTTTCAGGACATGGCTAAGGCAAGTGCCAAGGAACTGGGCGAAGAAGTTGCAAAGAAATCTGCAAAGGTACTTACGTGCTTCGTGTTTTCGTAACTGCATTTGGGGAGGACCTGCTATCGACACAATGTTGGTTAATTTTTTGTACTAATGTTCACGTTAATAACATTGCAGAGTAAAATGCAAGTCCGCATATCATTGAAGGTAATTGTTGATATCGTGAACCGGTGTAACGAAGCACAAAAGCAGGCAGTCATTGATATTGGGTTCGGTGGCCTCCTCGGGTTAAAGTGTACCCATATAGATCACAACTTGTGCCAATGGTTGGTACAGAACTTCGATCCCGACACGTGTTCGTTGACTGTTCATGGCCGTCACCTGAGGCTCACTTGTGAGGAAGTGCATGTCTTATTGGGTATACGATCAGAAGGCAATGACGTGCAGTTCACTGGTTCAATAGACGCATATCCCAATATCTACGAAGAGGTTGGAGCTGTTAAGGGAATCATTCCTTTGAACCAGTTGAGAGTTTATCTGACTGAGAGTGATGGTGCGGATGACGAGTTTCGGCGGAAGTTTGCGCTGTACGTGTTGGGGGCCATGTTGTGTCCTACCACAATGACCGCCTTGAGCATGTCGTTCGTTCATGCCGTGAAGGACGTGACCGGTATGGGGGCATGTAATTGGGCAAAGGTGACACTGCAATTCCTTGTCAAAGATGTTCAGAAGTATAAGATGAAAGTTCAGCGCGAGGCAACTGAATGTGTTTTCCTTCTAATGGTAACGTAATCGACCGTTGTTTGTTTGTACCATGCCGATTACATATTTCATCCATTGCTGTGCATATGGTTCAATAAAATGGCAGTCGTTGCGAAATACAAACTTACCTGTTATTGAACAGCATGACAAATATACCTATACGGGCCACATTTTTTGTAACCACGAAGACCTTATCTTTTTAACCAGAAAGCTGCATGGGGATTCTGCCATCGAGACACATAAACACATACATATGATTGTGTTGTAAGTTGTATGCATTGTTAACGAATACGGATGATTTTGCTCGGAAGTGTATAGTAAATATCTTTTCCCCCTTATAATGCAGCTATTTTACTTGGATCGTTTTGCCCCTCCCTATAAGAGTACGTCGGCTACTACACGCTCCATCCCTCGACTAAATGATTGGGGTGATGCCCAAATACAGGAGACGAGGCGACGTATGGGAAGGAAGCAAATGTTGGAGCAACATGAGGTAATTAACCCATTCGATGTGCACATTTGACAGCATTTCCCCACCTGTGTTATGGATAACGGTGACAGACAGAATTTGTGTTCCTATGACTAGGTGACAAGCAGTGACAAACAGTGACCCATTCCTTAGCGTATGTCATATTTTCAGTTTGTCCCTCCCTATTTACTCTCAAATACTCGAACTTTTGGGGGGAAAACATGAAGTTTCCATCTGGACAATGTTGTAGCCTTACAAATTCAATTTTATGTACTACTTCCGTTATGAAATGAATTTTGGTTAAGCCCTGAAGTCAAATTTTTGGAAAAGCTTGAAGATTTTGGTTTTTTAACCTTGTAAAAAGGTCAAAACATTGTCGTTCAGTTATTGTTAGTTAGTTTGTAATTGAAAGTTTCTCTTTGTTTATGTAATTGGGAAAAGGTAAAGTGGTAAACATGGGATCGACTGTGAAGTTTTTATCCACACCAGATGAGCATCATTTATAACAAATTTTTTGTTCATTTCAGACAAATGGAGTAATTAATTTTTATTACATATATTTAATATGTAAAGTGTGTACACATACGTTGTGTGCAACTTAAGATAGCAGACCGAAACTTTACGATTCACAGTTGAGATCGATTAACGATTCAGTACATTACCATTTTCATTTATGATTTGAATCCCGATTTGACAACTATGTCAGGTGGAGTTTCAACAAAAGCGGAAAGCAACGACATTGATGATGCAATTGACACACACCATGTCAATAACAAACAGAAACCACGGATTGATGATGTTCGTTTGAGCAAGGTTGAGACCGACATTGGTGAACTGAAGGAAACCATGAAGCAAGTGCTTCACAGCAATGCGAAAATAAGGGACATGTTGCTCAATTTCCGAGGGAAGGAAGCTGTTGACAATGCAAAGGTAAGCAAAAGCAATCAGTACACATGCTTCGCACAGTTCACAGAGGTTACTTGAAGATGAAATATCGTAGTAAGTTAATGTATGTGTTTGTGTGATTAGGTGGAGTCGACTGAAAGAAATTGTAACATTAACATATCCTCCAGCATTGGTGAACTGAAAGGAATGCTGAACGAACTGGTTGCAGCTATATTGTCTGCGAAACAACCGTTTAATGAACAGACACATATTGCTGAAATGAAGCAAATGATGCAGCAAGTGCTGGCAGGTTTATCGGAAACAGCACAATTGCCTCGCTCAGAGGAAAAGGGTGTTGACCCTACCGTGGGAGTCGAGTTGCATGATGGCGGCGTGGTCTTCCCAAATTATTATGGTAGCCCAAATGAGGGTAATGTTCAAGATTTACAGGGGGTGGATTGGGAGGACAATTATGTGAATGGAATGTTGTCCAATGAGATAATTGATATGCACGTTGGACAGTTGCGTACCGTCCAAGAAGTTGGGGACATGCACAACAACGTGGCCTTGCATTGGAGGAAACATACGCAAGCGAAGAAAGCAAATCTCTTTCGGTTCAGTTTCTGGCCATGAAGAACGTTGCAAAACAGAGTTTATCTTCCTTTGATGATTTGCAAACTTGCCACCAATGCGAGGAGAAGCATACAATGTGCATCCTTCTGCTGGTAAGGTTGCCCAAACATTGGGAGCGGACAAATTGTAACAGCACACGAAAGGGAAGAGGAAGAGGAAGAGGAAGAGGAGGAAGAGGAAGAGGTGTTGAAGCGACAGACGTAGGGGATATGCATTCGTGCAACGATAGCAAAATAGTACTCGACTTACTACGAAAAATTCCCAAGTCGCCACATCACTTCACCTTTCGTATGTTTCATTACCAATTGATGCCGACAGCATTACTGATCATAATTGAACCATTATTTGTGTTGTATTTTAATATTTGTCATTCTAGTGCAAGTTTGCAGTAACAAATGTTGTAAATTGTGTTACAGATTTCGGACAAAGTCCTGTCCAAACTGTACAGGTTGGACAAGCGGTTCCGTTCAGAGGTTAGACATCGCTTCACCAGTTTTAGATGCATAAGGATGTGTTATGTACTTTGCAAATTAAATTCTGAACAGTGTTGAGTTAGTTAATTGTTTAGATTAATAGGAGGAGTTGATGTTACTTGATTGTTTATATTGATAGAAGGACTTGATGACACTGGAGAGCAGAGAGGTTTTATCAGCGGCTGAACACGAAGTTGTTGACTCTGTACTTGACGACAATTAACCTGTTCCGTAGTATTTGTGAAATAAGTTTGAATTCCACAATTTTCATGTGTCGTGCTATGTTTATTTGATTCTTGTAGGTATCGGTTCTTTAATTTTTCATTCTCTATGATTTTGATGGGTTTATGATGGGTTTATCCATGTCGTATGTAGGATTTTCTTTGAATTTAATGCAGTGGGCTAGGGAAAGATCAGTGGCTAAATTTCATTTCTGAAGTTTTCTTCTTTTGGTCTTATCCTGCACACATGATATACCTATTGGGAAAATTGCAAACCACTGATATTTTCACAAAAAATTTACAAATTCATGGAAACCTTTATAATTTTAATTATGAAACTTAATAAAGTTTACCAATGATTTGCAAATTTTTTTGAAAACTTATAATGAAGTGCAATTTTCCTAGCTATTTTCTTCTACTCTGCTTACATTTTCCATTTTATCATTTTGGGATATTGTTGGCTCCAGTTTGTAAAAAACATGTGTTTTTTTTTTTTAACTTGCTGACCTCTAAATGAGCATTTCAATTTTCACATATTATTTTAGCAAATACTATTGGACATGTCATAAGTTGTAATATCTAAAACTTTGTCTTTCATTTTGTTTTTAAAACTAAAACTAATCTTCATTGGATTGGAGCCTAGTAGAATCAGGAATATCTGCCATAGTTTACAACAGAAAAAAATCTTATGTTGTAGAGTTAAGCCAGATACGTTTAAGTTTTACTAGGCTGTAGGTTGCTTCTTACTGGTTGATGTATACGTTTAATGTAGGGACATTGTCGTGTCT